>JANTQF010000249.1:0-51457 GCA_032988165.1 Emmonsiellopsis sp. PD_33
CTGAGCGGTCACATTTTCCTCGGCCAGGTTTTACAGCCCGTGCGACTCTGCCGCTTGCCTCCGTCCCCCCCGCTCACTATCGCGTGCTGTGACAGCTTCGCGGCTAATGTCTGCCTGGTGACGTCGGGCTATCTTCTTTGCTGGGCCATTCAAGTCCAAATACCTCTTCTCCAATGTTCATGGGAAGCAGATAACAAGAAGAATCATCGATTCTTGGATACATGAGGAATCAACAAGACAGCAGTATCATCCCTCAGGCCGTTGGTTTCTGGTATTATTTATAGGCGTGAAATCGTCGACGGTCCCGGGGGATCTCAATCGTTAACGGAGTATGGAGGTTTGTATTTCGCTGATCCCGCTGTGGAGTATAAGTATTTATTTGGATGAGGGCGGTGGGCGATTCTTGTTAGAAGGGATAGAGATGATCGGATGATAATAGTCTCCTCTTAGGTGTATTCTTGCTTCGCTACATGTTTCAATATTTGGCGGCAGGGTCAATGAGGGGTTTGATAAATGATCATCAGGGGTAGACCTTATGCCTTTAACCTAATCTGCACAACTTTTATGCACACTCAGGATCGCCAAGTTCCAACCCAACGCCAACCTCCTCGCCAAGTCATCGAGATGCATCCATACCGGCCCGGGTTTGCTGCAATACATTCCCGGTATGGTATTCCCGTGCTAACCATGACAGGGGACGATGGATGATGGATGATGGATGATGGATGATGGATGATGGATGATGAGGATACTGAACAGCACCGTGGGCCGCGGCATATCAGCTTGCAAACCCTCCCTGACCATGACCCCCGCCCCCCCATATGCATGCAGCAACGAGCAGGGCGTGCCAGGTGTTATTGTGCACCGATTTGTTAGGGATGGCAGTTTAATTGAAACCAACTTCCCCTCATTCCTCTTGGGGGGAGATAGACCGTGATTCGAGCCAACCCCTGGTCAAGAGAATCTGCAGAATGCACCCATGAAAGCTCGGAACTTGCTGTCTGCACCGGCCATTTTGCGGGGTTGTTTTATGAGTATAAATGTGCCCCGGTTTTCACATTTACAAGCTAGCTTTGAATAATAATAACATACCTAGGCCGGGATGATCTTTGTTTCGGCACGAGATGATACGAATCCTGATGGATTCATAAAAAGAGTACTTTACCCCAGGTTTACTAAAATGGATTCAAGACTCTGAGACCCGATATTCGCCCTCTCCTTCGAACATATTGGACTTTTGAACTGATCATGGCGGTAATATCTACATTCGAGACCGTTGTGGATAATCCGACCATCTTGGTCCTGGTTGGTGCCGCAAGTGTAAGTCGTCATAACCACCTACATTCTTATCCATAGTATCGACGGGGAATTTGCTAACAAGAACGACAAAGATCGTAATCTACCTTGTCGGCAACGCAATCTACAATGTATTCTTCCATCCCCTGCGCTCCTTTCCAGGACCCCCTTTGTACGCGATGAGCCGTTTCCCGTACATCTACAGACTATCTTCCGGGACCCTGCCATTCGACATGCTCGACATGCACAAGAAATACGGCGCCATAGTACGCATTGCCCCCGGCGAGCTTGCATTTTCCCACCCCAACGCCTGGAAAGACATAATGGGCACCCGCATGCGGGGCGAGGAGGAGCTGAGCAAATTCAAGCTCTTCTACCGCCCCATTGACTCCATGCCCGCCGACATAATCAGCGCAGACCGCGATGAGCATTCCCGTCTACGACGACAGCTCGCCCATGGCTTCTCGGAGAAGTCGATGCGGGAACAGGAGCCGCTGATTGGCGGGTCGGTTAACCTCTTCTTCCAAAGGCTGCATGAGATATGCGCTGGGGGGTCGAAGCCGCTTGATATCAGCATGTGGTATAATTTTACCACTTTCGATGTGATTGGGGATCTCGCGTTTGGAGAGCCTTTTGGGTGTCTAGAGAATAGTCGATATGATCCGTTCATTAAGACGATCCTTGGATCAGCGAAGATCGGTGTATTTTTGCAGTGTGCGGGGTACTTCCCGCCTGTCAAGAAACTCCTTATGAGCTTGGTTCCAAAGGCTGCTTTGACGAATATGAGGAAGAGCGCAGAAGATAGGCTCAGAAGGAGAATGGAGACAGGCAAGCAGCGGCCAGATTTAATTGAGGGACTTCTGAAGAAAAAGGACGAATGGGTAGGTCTGGCTTAGTTGACATGAACTGCTTCCTACCCCTATCCCAACCCTACTTCCCGCCTATCACTCCTTTTTTCAAGAGCAAATCCACCTCTAACACTCCTACTACCCAGAACATGTCCATGCAAGAACTAGTCGGAAACAGCACTCTCCTCCTTATCGGCGGCTCCGAAACGACCGCAACCCTGCTATCAGGCCTGACCTACCTCCTCCTCACAAACCCAGACCCCCTCGCAAAACTAATCGCAGAGGTCCGCTCGACCTTCAAAAGCGAAGATGAAATCAACATCATCTCCGTAAACAGCCTAACATACATGCTAGCATGCCTCGACGAGGCTCTACGCATGTACCCACCCGTACCAAATGGACTCCCCCGCGTCGTTCCCAAGGGTGGCTGTCATGTGCTTGGGAAATATATCCCTGAGAATGTAAGCAGACTACGAACGAAGGAGAAACATCCCCCCCCCCCCCCCCCCCTGGTTTCTGCTCCATTCCCGCGGTTCCAGCGTTGCAGCCCTGATGGAGCCTGTGCATGGAATAGCAAGGGGTCGTGTATTTAAACCTGGAGGTCACCCCGGCTTTCCCCCTCGCATCCCCTCGTTTTCCTTTTTGTATATTTTACCTGTTGTTTCAACTCTTCCCGCGGGCTCAGCGCAAGATACTGTGAGCTGTGCTTGATCTTCGCGCGTTGTTCCCTACCCCGTCCAGGTTGATCCTGATTGTCTTGATTCTGAGAATCAAGATTCTCGTCTAGCTGTAGCGCTCCCTATAAGCAGCTCTTTACATCTGGTCACGTCGGGTCTCTTTCACTGTTCCATTTGCCAAAATGGCGGACCCCAACGCCCCCAGGTTCGCCGGCCTGACTGGCCGTGCGCTATCGCTTGCTATCTCGACGGTTGCCACCACCGGTTTCTTGCTTTTCGGATATGATCGTTTGTCTCCCGGTTCCCCACCCCCAAGCGGGAAAACCATCAAGATCTCGAACTAACCAATCGTGACAGAGGGTATTATGTCGGGCATTATCAGTGCCCCGCCATTCAACGACGCTTTCCCTGAAACCAAGAATAACTCCACGATGCAAGGGTTCGTCACTGCTATTTACGAAGTTGGTTCGTATTCCCTAATCCCCAGTCTAGAATATCCTAGAAGGAGAGGAGGTTAACCAACAGACAGGCTGTCTCGCGGGCGCAATGGCCATTATCTGGACAGGAGACTGGCTGGGCCGTCGCAAGGCTATTATGATCGGAGTCACAATCATGATTATCGGTGTTATCATCCAGGTTGCTGCTGTTCCTGGTCATAAAGCCCTCGCACAGTTCGTTATCGGCAGAATCATCACGGGTATTGGAAACGGTGTCAACACTTCCACAATTCCAACATACCAAGCTGAATGTTCGCGGACTTCCAACCGAGGCCTTTTAATCTGTATCGAAGGCGGTGTTATCGCTTTCGGCACTCTGATTGCTTACTGGATTGATTTCGGCGCCGCCTATGGGCCACCCGATCTTACATGGAGATTCCCCATTGCGTTCCAAATCGTCTTTGGTGTTTTCATCCTCGTTGGCATGTACTTCCTCCCTGACTCCCCGAGATGGCTCTGTATGCAAGAGCGCTACGATGAGGGTGAAGCCGTCATTGCCGCCCTCCAGGGAAATGCAGTGTCACATCGCGAGGTTCAGCTCCAAAAGGCCCTTGTTCTTGACTCGATCAGAGCGTAAGTCTTGGACCCCAACAGTATCCTTAACATGCACCGTGCTGACGTTGCCTTATAGATCTGGTGTTGGCTCCAAGTCGACTCCCTTCTCTGCTGTTATGACCGGAGGCAAGACCCAGCATTTCCGTCGCATGCTCCTTGGTGTGTCCTCGCAGCTTATGCAACAGATTGGTGGCTGCAACGCCGTCATTTACTACTTCCCAATTCTGTTCGAATCCGATATCGTCAAGGGTGATCATTTCATGGCTATGTTGCTCGGCGGAGTTAACATGATTGTCTACTCGATCTTTGCCACCACTTCTTGGTTCGTAATTGAGAGAGTCGGCCGCCGCAAGCTCTTCATGATTGGAACTGCTGGCCAGTGTCTCTCCATGGTTCTCACCTTTGCTTGCTTGATCCCTGGCACGCAAAACGCCTCTATCGGTGCTGCCGTTGGCTTGTTCACCTACATTGCCAGTTTCGGTTCCTCGTGGCTCCCTCTACCATGGCTCTATCCCGCCGAAATCTCTCCCATCAAGACTCGTGCCAAGGCGAACGCTCTCTCGACCTGCTCCAACTGGCTCTTTAACTTCCTTGTGGTCATGGTTGTTCCTATTATGATTACCAACATCGGATGGGGAACGTATCTGTTCTTCGCTGTCGTCAACGCCTGCTTCTTCCCCATCATCTACTTCTTCTATCCTGAAACCGCCAAGCGCAGCTTGGAGGAAATCGATATCATTTTCGCCAAGGGTTTCACTGAGAATATCAGCTATGTCACCGCTGCCAAGCAGCTGCCATATCTGTCTGAGGATGAGATCAAGGAGATGAACATCCGATACGGATTCGCATCCGCCGATGAGACCGCCGAGACCAAGAGCGTTACCAGCAACAGCAATGGCTCGAGCGAGAAAGCCAATGGGACCCAGGCCGACGTGTAAAAAGCAGGCATAGGCCGCAGAAACCTTTCTATTCCCAGCTAGCTACGTGCTACCCACCCTCGACACTATCCCAACTCCGAAAAGGAGAAAACGGCAGTGTTGGGGCCGCGTGAGGGTTTGCAGCGCACCGCAAGCTTCCGTTACTGGACCTTCTTTCGTCCAATTTTCCTTTACATATATATTTTTTTATCCTGTACCTTATTATACTAGAGATACCATTTAGAATAGATCCAGGTGCTCGATCTATAAAGACTGTTATTCAATAAAATGTCGATTTTCTTTCTATGCCTTATGTTCACAGCTGCAACGGCCTTGGGTTCGTCAGATATACTATTTCCCGGTGCCCAGTTCAGGTCCGACAGGGGGGCCGGAGGGCCAGACCGCTTGCCCCAGATCTACCCGGAGCGGCTGTCTATACTTGCCATGGTGTATAGCCCATTAATGCGGAGGAACTACCCCCCTCTACCAGCAGTTTTGGCATTTATCCAGGGTTGCACACCACCGTTTGACTGGTCACTCCCAGTGGGTAGAAGCGAGCGGATGAAGGATGAGGTATATGTGTTCCAAAGCTGCAAGCAAGCATGTAATTGATCACAGTGAGGTCGATTGCTAGTCCTCGTCAGCCTTTATACCAACTTGAAGCCATGGACCGCCCTGTTCATCTTCTCTGCTAGCTTACGTTGAACGATACTGCCCGCCTTTCAACTCATTCATTATTTCTCAGTACTGGTGGCATGTGCTGTAAACAGCTAATTAATTAACTCGCCGCTCATACCCCTTCATGTAATGAATCAATGGGCCAGTTTCATGGGGAGGAGAGCGAAGGAATAGATCGGGGACCGCCCTGCTCGAGAACTTGGAACGTGACCGGATGGGCGTGTATTACTCCCTAGTTTTAGCCGTTGTGGAATATGCAAGGTGGGCGGATGGCGATACTGGGTGGTGGTGATGTGGTTGATCGGGATGTTGGGAATTGGCTGGGGGATAAGGGGGCGGGATATGATTGTGGTCGACATGCTGAGGAAATAATGGATACCCCGTTTTCTGATGGGGTTGTGTTCTGTGTTTTCCATGTTTGGGAAGGTAGAAGCTGAGCTGCCCCGAAAATCGATCACGGTGTCTATGGCAGTTCTTGTTGATGGAACGGCTTTATGTAGCCGCACATTTCAATTTTATGTGCTAGGGGGTTGTTACATTACTGGAAAAGTGTGTATAAACAACCAGAAATAAAAATAAAAACCCCAGGAATTACATGGGGAGTTAATGACGGCATGCTGCTAAGTACGGTGCTATGTTTCATGCAGAATCGTTCTGGTTAGTCTTCTTCAGTTGCTTTGAGCCCGTTGAGCATATCCTCGATATCTCTTGGGTCGCAAATCGCCCAAACCCCTCCCCCTTTTGCAGACACCTTGCCAACTTCCTTTCCCACGAGATTTCTTCCAACCTTGCCAGGCCCAATCCCAATCCATCGCTTCACCCCACATTCTTGGTCCAGATATCGTATGCTATCCCACCACTGCACGGTTTCCACGCACTGTCGAGAGAGCAGGTCCTTGAGGTCATCTTTCGACTTGAATGGTAGTGCGGACACGTTTGATATGCAGGGAATGGACGATGGGAACTGGATGTCCGCCTTGTCTAGCGCCTGTCGCATATAATTTGCTGCCGGTCTCATGATAGGACTATGGAACGGGCTGTCGCTTCTCAGTCGGACAGCTCTGGGATCATGGCCGCCGAATTGACGGAGTTGTACAAGGAGAGTTTTTATCCGCTCGATGCTCCCGCTCAGCACTATTTGATTCTTCGAGTTGATATTTGCGATGAGTACCTGTTCGATTGGCGGAACCTCGGAGGCATCGTCCCTTGACGAACCATGACCGAGAAATTCATGGATCGTCGCTATCAGGTCCATTAGGCGATCTGGCTCGCAGACCAGCGCGACCATCCCATATGTTTCCCCAGTAAGTTCCCGCGCATCATCGGTGCATTCTGCCATTATCTCTGCCCTGCGGCGAACCATCGTGAGGGCGGTCCCAAATTCCAAGTATCCTCCCGCAACCAACGCAGCGTATTCGCCCAGGCTATGTCCCAGCGTGACGTCAATTCGATCCTTGGTTCGAAAGCCAAACTCCTTTTCCAAAACGCGGAGGATTAGTATGGACATGGACATGATCGCGGGTTGGGAGTTCTCGGTCCTATTGAGCTTCGAGTTGGGGCCATGGGAGATGACGGTGGAAAGGCGGAAGTCGAGAATGCTGTCCATTTCTTCTAGAAAGGGGCCGACAGTTGACGGGAATGCGCTTAGCCACGAGTCAGCCATGCCGACGCGATGAACGCCATGTCCTATCGATAATCAGCATTGCGCATGGAGAGAAGCTAAAATTGACTGACCAGGGAAGAACAGCGCCGTATGGAACGGCGCGCTAGATGTAGCGAATGGCCTCAACGGGGCCACATTGGTTAAAGATACATGTCGGGATGAACGGAGACGGCGATGGCATATCAGGCGTGTTGACTGCCTCGATGCGACAAGGTGGAGAGGGTCAAAGAATGTAGGGACCATGAATGTGGCCTCCGATATGGATCATTGGGAAATAGACCCCATCAGAGAACTCGACAATGGGTGACAGACATGGATATCGGGATGTGTTGGATGGAGGAGGTTGGCCGGTGGGGTTCGGGCCGGGAGTTGGCTTAGTCAGCCCGCCTCCTATTCCGTCGATATCAAACCAACTTCACGCATTCCAACTGATCAAACATTCCACTGCACTCTAGCATGTTGCTTTCTTCTGGCGCTCTTCTCTGGTATAGTCTTATATACCCTTTGCAGCTGCAGAAGGACATGGTGTTTCTGGTTCTGTTATTTCTAGACAGCAGAATCAAATACTTTTTCTGTTCTTGTGGCTTTGAGATAGCCCTGCTTGGAGCATGTATTTCCCCGTCAACCAAGTCCTAACTTTGCCAGAGAAGTTAGATATGAGATGGTTACTGGGGCATTGAGTATCTCCCTTCTCTTTGGAAGATCTCAGGGACAGCGCTTGGAGACCTGACAACGGTAACTCCATGGCAACGACGCGATGTTGTCGTCTCCAGGACTGGAGATAGACCTTATTTTCAATTCTCCTCTTTCTGCTTCGTTTCTCTTCTCTCAGGCACAATCACACACTATCCAAATACCCTTACTTTCTTCTCTCCGCTCCCCTTTTCACTTCTAGAGTGTTGATTCATTACCACCCTGACAATGAGCCTCCTTGTCAACGACAATTACCGCGATCTTCACCGCCGCGCGCAAAACCAAAGCCTTCCAGAGTCAGCAACAGCAACACTTTGGACAACTATTATTGCTGGTTTTTCTTCCCTCTCAAGGTTACGGTTTAGGTCCCGAACAGCCGCCAGTCGAGGAGGACAGGCGGCGCGTTGACTTGCACGTTTCGGTTAAGCACCCGGAAAGACCTCGGCGCCCAGTCGTCTACGTGGAGTTCAAGCGCGCAAGCACTTCACGCGACGTACGACGTGCTGAGGCACAGGTAACGGATTACTGTATGGCGTGGCTGGCAAGAAATCCTCAGCAACCACAGTGGATGGCGGCAATGTTGTGCATTGGCCCTCGCGCGAAACTGTGGTATGTTGGAAGGGACTCGCCATACTTACCACGTTCCGTATTCATTTGCGCCGGTGCCAGTAACGCTCGTAGCTTGCGTCGAACGTTACAACGGACAGGCAGTCGGATCCGTGCAGGTAGATGAGTACTTTTCTCTCCTCTCTGTGCATGTACCAAGATCAAGCGTTGGTCCGTCAATAAATCCATCATCTTTACACCATGATGTTGGGTGAACGTGCAAACCAAACATTTCCCCCCTTATATTTTCTGTTATTCCATGATAGTTATCTACACTTGGTTTTGCTCCTATCCTTGAGCTCCAGCACAAAAATACATGATATGATGGCATTGCCTCGCCCTTCATTTTCCTTGATTTTCTTCATTCTTTACCCGAAGACTAAGAAGCTAGTAAATGAAATGATGTCTTAGAAGCCAGATGGTAGAATATAAAATACAAAGTTATCCCATTGCTAATAATAAGCCATACTCGACATCAGTTTGTGCGCCTTTTTTTGTTTCCTTGGCCGTGTACCAAGAGAAAAACACTCGAAATAATTTCCTTTTATATGTGCAAGATCACTCCGCCGGTAGACCATCATGAGTTCCTCGGGTGTCGGCTTTACAGGCAGCTTCCATAGATATCTCTCCCGAGTGCCCCATAGAAGACTGAAGATACGGCATCTGTTTCTCCAGCCGCGAGGAGCAGTGTCAACCTCCATAAAGCCATTGAGCCTATCATATAGAAGCTGCCAATTAAGCTGCTTGGGTCCATACCGCTTTGCGTCAAATAAAATATTTCCATATTTCCGGAACACTTTGTTCCGCCAAAATTCGGACAGGGTACCAACATCTGATAGGGATGACATCGGTAGGGACTTTCCTTCAATATATTGAGCGATCTTAAACTTTATCTCCGTCGGCAACGCAGCGTAGAGCCTTTCAAGAGAAGGAGACTGTCCCTCCGAGCAATCGCTCTCTGTTTTATCGCCATGAGAGTCCCTTTCGCATGATTGGTAGAGTTGGTTGAGCTCTGGAATATCCTTCGGATCACAGAGGTAACAAATGGCCCACCTCTCCGAGCCGTCCATAGAAAAGTTAATGTTGGTATATATGTGTTCAGGGAAAAAACGCTTCTTGTGCCCGCTCTTCAGGCCACATTCATAATGTACCTGTTCTCGTAGAACTTGGGTGATTTTCGCCAGCTGCGAGCTGCTGGACAGATTTCTACCAAAAGCACACAGGAGGAATTCCCAGCATGTCTCATGGAAAGTGCATCCGAAGGTTTCGTGGTCCTCCTCCGCCTCATTAAGATGGTCGCAAAGCGGGAAGAATTGTGTCTCCCTGGTTGCGCCAGATTCGTTGTCTTTAACTGGCAGGGTTAACAATTCAAGCCATGGTCCAGGGTAGACGATGTGGCCGACTTCAGAAAGAGCAATCTCTTCGTTGCGGTTGAAGATTACTGGCGAACCTGATCAGTATATGGGAGTTTGGAGGTAGCGCGGATTGTTTGAAATCCTATTAACAGGCACACTCACTTGCTCGATACATCTGGGTCCATCTTATCTCTGACTCTGAAATCTCCCATTCGGTGTCGCCCTCATTTCTCCCAATCCCAATTTTACATATGAAGCAGATGGGGATAAACGGCGTACGGTCCATATGGTGTCCTCCCCCACAAAATGTTGCACTCAACCGAGAATAAACTCCCTTTTCCCCCCAGCGGTATGGTTCACGAGAATGCTCGGTTTGAGCCATTGCGGTCCATGAATAGTAATTGCATGAGAACAGTTAGAAATGAGAGGATGCTTGAGTCCAGCAGAGAAAGATTACTAGTTGGCTATTAAGCTCTCTCAATGACGTAGCCTATTTACCAGGTATTTCAGCCGGCAAGGTAGATATATGGTTTGACATATTGCAATCGGTTGCACGCTTCTCTGAGGTACTAGTATATACTCCATAGTGTGCTTGTTGATGTATTCTGGGCCGTTGGTTACCTGCAGCCATCCAGGCGCCATTAGTTAGTTACAGTGGTTACCATAAATCGACGCAATTTTACCGCATCAATCGGAGTAACCGCCCATGAGGTCACAGGTCAGCTAAGACAACGACTTCCAAAAATTCGTTCTGAGCTGTTAGCAGTGTTTTTTCAGAATAGCTTCTTTTGTTTGACTGGTTAAAAATTTCTTCTTCATTAGTTACCACTTAAGTTTTACTTGATGACTTTGAGAACAGATCAAGGTTGCATTCACGAAAGTAATATCAACATTTTCCAATTATTAAATTAATGGACTGATTATGTCTGAGATGAAAAGAATATAGTTTTCATCTCATTGCTTGGCTACCTGAGCAAAGCCCCATTTACTTCAGCAATGCAAGAGAGAGGCTCATGTGCACCCCCCCCCCCCCCTAGATGTTCTATGCACATGGAAGCCAGCTACATGCCTAGGTGGCCATGCTTTCACACACATCAGACCCCATTCAATGGTTGTCTGTAGACGACACCATCTATAATTGTCGTCAATGTGCCGTTGGCATTGAATATATTTTCGAGTACGTCAATGTCCAGATGAAACCCACTAGGTCCGCTCGTTTTAGTGCTGATTGAAGTGCCTGTTCGTTCGAGAGTGGAGTACCAGTCGATGTGATTTAGAGTCAAGGATGGATTGGCGCCAGTAACCTCCTCAGCGCCGTTAAGAAAGTTGACACCGTCATCAGAAAGGTTGTTATACTTTACTGCGACGTTACGGACAGAGGTTCTTGAATCATCAAGGGTGATGTTAACCTAGGCTGAACCACACGCTTTGCCTTGTAGTGTATAGGCACCTTGTGGTGGAATAGACCGCACTGGGGTAGGGCTGCCAGGTTCATACGGGACACCCATGGAACAACATCTGAAACTGGCGACACCGGTGGGAGGTTAAGGGGTTCGCGCGACGGGAGTTTAGCGAGCATTATTCGCTGAATTCGTCCCCCTGGCTCGGTAGAGGCATAGCCGGGCGGCGGATTTGCACCGCCACAGGCAGGGGAAATTGTTATTTCTTGGGTATACACGATATGGGTGCCATCATTTGACCATCTTAGATCCGCAAGCCCGTTCCATTCCGGGTTGCTAACACTTCCTGGACTACCATCCCCAGCTGCATTGATCTTTAGTCTGAAGTAGGGTTCACGGTCACCATGGCGATCGATGAGCCATAGTACAAAGAATCGTCGGCAGCCATTGTTCCGGGTGGATGATGTTACTGTACTGGAAACCAAGTCGGTCATAGGCGGTACACCACGCATTCCAGATAACCACATCTGTCGGTCGGTGCCACGGGTATCCATCACAACCATCCACTCGTCATCGGGCGATGTATCCAGTGGGTCAACGTACTCAGGGTGGCTCGTCAGTCGACGAATCTTACCCGTGGTAGGGTCTGCGGCGAAGGCATCGAGGTTGAACGATTCCCGCGGATATCGAACATATGTTATTTTGTTCCCTCGCTGGCTAAAGCCACGGAGCTCTCCCACCGAGACGGCTTCAGGATTGTACTTTATTTGACTGCCCTGGACGGAAAGAGGCAGCAGGGCAGCAGGATCAAACAGCGTCGTAACATTGATCAAGTCGTACCGAGAACTGAGCAGAGCTCCGCTGGTGGGTGACGGGTTGAACTGCAGACGGGAAAAGTACTAGCTATTCTATCACCTTGCCACCGACCACGCCGAAAGAGCTAAAACCGAGGCGCACATTATCAGGGTGTATTCGCAGCTCTCTGATGCTCCCACCTGGCCCTGAGCCATCCGCCAGATTGTCTCAGCGGATAGGATAGATGTGAACGTTCTCGGGAGTACATTGAGAACTCGTCAAAAGCGCCGAGCCACAGTCGATAATGTTGGTCCCGGCCGGGATTCGCTTGCCGTCTTTGAACGCTTAGGGATAGTCGAGTGCAGCGTTCCGAGCAGGCTGGTTCTCGGGAGGCACACCACAAGTGATACACTTCTAGCTGGCGCCATGGCGGAATGTTGTTCCATCTGTCTTGACAATCATGATTTGCTTACCACTGTAGATGCTTGCAGGGTCAGGGGCGGCGGGAGCGCCTACAAAGGCCACCACGGCCACGACATGCTTGTTATCGGGCAGGAAGTTTCCGCTGTGTAGACCTGAGTCTATTGGGATACATCCAGTGTCATGCGGATTGACCAACGCACACGCACCAACCGTGTCGCTGGAAACCACAGGAGGGAGTGTGAGCTTCGTAACCACAATCGGCCCAGGGGCTGGCGGCGGTGGCAGGGCGGGATCCGAGGGCGGGCGGTTCGCAGGCGATGCCGCGGAGAGCCCAACTACGCCAAGGAGGGCTGTGGCGACATGACAAGCAGAACGCATTGTAGAACAGAGTGACGACGGCTGGGCGGTTGATATAGAGTGACATTGGATCTAGGGAAGAGCTGTGACGGCCGGGCACCTTTATATGCCCATGGACCAGATGGGAGCGGAGGGAGGAAGGGTACATGTGAGCACCGTCCTCTACATTCCTCGGGACAGTATTCGATTCGGATGGAATAGAGATGCAAAGTGCGAGATGCGGGGTTGGTATTTTTCCACATGTTCTTATTCCGGGGTTGGTATATGCGAGTATCGAACCACTTCCCATAGATATCTATAAACTCAGGCGGAAGAGAGACGAAACTTCGGCCGTCAAGCTTCACCAAGTCTTCTTGGCAACCAGAATGCATGAGGAGTTAGTGATCAAGGTCCGGGGAAAAGAGCAGTGAGTAATATACACCTTGAATAGTCTCACTTGTATTCAATCTTAGATAGTTAGTTAACTTGGTTATAAAAGAAGAGATTCAAAAAAATAAAAAAGCAGACTTCTATACAAGTTATGATATAGGAAATCCAAATACTGCTTTATCTATTGAATTTTCTTATCAATCTAGCTACGTCAAAATAAGAAAGGGGAAAAAAAAGTCCGCTGGCTTCGATTCGTAAATCGCGTCGACCCATAACCCCCTATCTTATCCCCGAGTCAGGGGAGCGAGCGGAGGGAGCGGAGGTAAATTCCATCGGAATTTTGTCCGTCCATGCGCAATAGTCCTCATAACCAGCTAACTATTCGAAAAAAAAGAAGGCAAACGGAAGTTTGGCATCATCATCTGCTCCTATCACGTATTTCTTATTATTACTATTATTTGAAAATAGTACCGACGGATTCCGCAATCCAAAGTCCGCATAATCAAACCTCCAGTTTCCCTTCATTGCTCATGTATATAAATATGAAGCCATACGCAACCAACATCTCCCACCATTCCATACACCCAATTCAAGTCATACAACCAAACCACCCCTATATCCCAACCCAACCCCTCTACCACCATCAACAACAACTTGAAAACAACCACCATGGCCAAAACCGTCCTAGTAACTGGCTGCAGCAAAGGCGGCCTCGGCGCCACAATGGCCAAAGTCTACGCCTCCAAGGGGTTCCGCGTCTTCGCAACGCTCCGCAACAAATCCAAAACCGGCGACCTAACTGAAATCGACGGGATAGAGATTGTCGAGCTGGAAGTGACATCAACCGAATCGATCCGTCAATGTGCCGATAGCATTGCGAAGAGGACGGGAGGGTCGCTCGATATTCTCGTCAACAACGCCGGTGTCAATTCCGTTACGCCGTTGCTGGATGCGGACCTGGCGGAGGCGAAGAGGGTGTATGATACGAATGTCTGGGGTGCGCTTGCTATGGCGCAGGAGTTTGCGCCGTTGCTCATCCAGGCGAAGGGGACCATGTGCAATATCAGCTCTGTGTCTGGGGAAATGGTTTTTGCATGGGCGGGTAAGTAACCGAGATCCCCCTTTTAAACACCCAGCAATGATTCTTCAGGCACCCAGGACTTCTGGCTGACATGTTGTGCATATATGTAGGTATATACAGCAGCTCCAAATGTGCTGAAATACGTATTTCCGAGACCCTGCGGCTTGAGATGGCACCCCTTGGCGTGAAAGTTGTCACGGTCATCCTCGGTGGGGTCCAGACAAGCGGAAACACCGCGGCCAATATCCCGGACCTCGAACTGCCTGAGAATTCATACTATCGGAAGATAACCGCCGCTATTGATCGCCATAAGAAGGTCTTGGTCCACCCCAACAAACAGGATGTTGAAGTCGCAGCAAAGAACGTGGTCGAGGATGTCCTCAGCAGTAACAAGTATTTCATTCGACGAGGGAATGCTTCGAGTCTTAGTTGGATCTGTAACACATTTCTTCCATATAGGCTCTTTACTTGGATGATCAATCAGGAATCAGCTCTGAGTGATATTGGTTATTTGTGAGAATATCACATGATGTTAAATGTTATTATTATTATTATTGTTATTAATTATACATCACTTACATTAAGAGGTATGTAATACTACTACTTTATGACTAGCTAGGAAAACTATCTATACTATTTATACTTTAGAGGGAAAACCTTACATACTACATGTCATACAGGACAGCCTAGATTGCCTAACTATTATATTATATTTATAAAGAGATTATGTAGTTGGATATCCTCTTCACATAATAGGATACCCCCTCTAACTCAATTAAACCTTAGTGTTAGAAATAAGTAATACTAAGCTAATTATAGATTATACTAGATTTAATAAGGAAAGATATAACTTAGCATGCTTATATAATCTTATTATATTAAAACTATCTATATAATTAATATAGTAAGTAAGTAAGTACTAAGTATTTATATTATATAGAAGCTCTATATATTCATTTTTATATCCTTCTATCTATTTATACTTCTTAGCTTAGATTAGTCAGCATCATTAATAATATCTACATCATGAAACTTCTATAAACTTAGAGGAATTAAACTTTTCTCTAGATATTTATAATATATATATAATCTTATTATAATCTATCTGTATTATAAAAGATTTAATGATTTTACTAATTCATTTAAAAACATAATAAAAAAAAATCACACTCTATTTTCTATTTAGAACTAATTTAATAATTTATATAATAGCTACCTTTTTAACTTTTTTTACTATTTAATATACTTATTATATTTACTATATTTATCATATTTTCTCTGCATAGGAAGATTATACATCATTTTACTACTATAAAAGATATTTAAAGAGGGAAGAAGGTCTATAATATAAGTATAAATAAATTAAATATAATATAATAAGATAGTTGAAGAAGTTAAAATAAAGAGATTGAGAAATTTAATAAAAGTTTAAAGTGTAATGCCCAGTATCAAATATAAAGGCTTTTTCAATTTGAAAGGTAGACTATGAGTTATTGAACAGTGTGACAGGAATAGACAGGTAAAAATGTATGTATATTTTAAATGTAGGAATTATATAGTAATAGAATTATTTATTAGTTCTTTTCATAAGAAACCTACACAGTATATATATTGATAGCTAGCTACTAAGTGCACACTATATGTATATTATTAGGTATACTATTAGACATACTGCCAGGTCTAAGATCTGAGATCTAAGGTTCAAGGGTATAATTAATTTACATGTAATATATAATCTTCTTTATACATTATAATTATCTCCTTCTTTAGAAGTTAGCCTTCAGCAGATTCATAAATCTTCTATGTTCTAACCTGTAAAGGGCTACACCCTTATACTCTATATCTATAGCTTGCTTAAACTTCACCTAATCTTTAACTACCTAAAATGTGAAGGGTTATACTTTTATACTCTATATCTATAGCTCATCTGAACTTTACCTGATCTCTGACTATCTAATCAGATGTCTTATAATATGTAAAGGAGACTGCATATCACACATAGATCAACTGTGCTCTCAGACCTTAGATCTTGGACCTTGGGCCTGGCAGTGCACCTGGCAGTGCACCTGGCAAACATGCACATAGTGCACACTTAGTAGTTAGCTATTAATATATATGCTGTGCAGATTTCTTATGAAAAGAATTAGCAAACAGTCCTATTACTATATGATCTCCATGTTTGAAATATACATACATTTTTACCTATTTATTCCTGTCACACTGTTCAATGACTCATAATCCACCTTTTAAATTAAAATGCCTTTATATTTAATGCTGGATATTACAGTTCTATTTACTCACCTCTAAGTGAATGATCTATTGAAAATAGATTAACAACAGCAAGATAGCTTATAAAAAGACTGTAAATAATTATGAGAGAACTTTTTAAGTACATACTAACTTCTCTGCACAGCAAGAAACTAGTAATGATGAATTATAACTTAAACCTTCATAAAATCCTTCATAGGATTCTCCATAGGAATCTGACTGTGAATCAACTGTAAGTAATAAAGGGTTAAATGATAAAAACCCATGCCTGCCTGCTGTACAGCTATATGTAATTGAAGAATACATTAAAAAACTATAGATGTAATGAAAGATTTAAAGGCCAGAATGTGTTATGAAGGTGCTGGAGAACTAACTAGTATAAAATAAATTAATAGATTAAGAGGTAGCTGTACTGATTGTGCAGGAGAAAACTATAACTTAAAATTAAATCTTGAAAAGGCCTCATATAGAAATAACTCAGTTACCCTACTGAATCATCTATTCAAAGGTTGATACCTCCTTCAAATATCAAGAAAAAAATATATTAGAGCTTGAGGACTTCATCATCTAAACTGAAATAAAATTTAAATGCAATGAAGACTACTATACTATCAAAAAATATTACATTTAGAATATTATGTAGAAGCTTGCTATGAAATCTCTCTACTAATAGAATATCTTCTACAAAAATTATAAAGTAAATCTAGAGAATTTATTATTTATCTGAGAAGATCTCTGTGTGCAGTTACAACTACACCTCATGAATCTGAATGTACTTTAATGGCAATTAATCAAAAGATACATGAATGTATGATAATAGAACAATTAATTCATCTGAGATTTTATTAAGTATCTTCTCAACCTGAAGAAATATTTACTTTATAAGATTCAGGAGGAATAATACAGTTCTGACCTAATAAACTATTACTAAGAGAAAATTCAGATTCATGCATATCTAGTGAAGAAAGACTCTAAAAATTACAAAGAGATACTAGCATTTCTATGCAAGGTGAAGTAGTATTATAAGGATCAAAAACTATTCTCATTCAAGTAGAAAATCACTATAAATTCACTATGCAAGAAGAAGTCTTTTGATTTCCAGATGAAAATGAAGTCTAAAAGAGAAAAATCTCTAAACTGTGTACTTAAAGGTTAATTCTTATAATCTAAGTTCATTTCTCATCTTAAATACTCTCTCTGTGATAAATTAGACTATATTCTCAATAATTACTGAGAACTTCATCCTGAAAAGTGCATAAAAAAGTATGAGTTAAAAAACTAGATTTCTCAGTGCTAAGTACTACTATAGTGCTAGGAGTAAATGAGACAGAATGAAGGCACAGTAAAAAAGTAATAATAATTGAGATATAGTTAGAAATCTCTCAAAGATTAATCATTATCTAGGTATTTATTAATTTAGGTGTAGAAGTAAATTTTATCAGCCAGAAATAAGTAAAAGTACATCTTGAAAAAGGTAGTGAGAATTCACACTGAATCAGTGTAATTAATGGACACTGAGTTATAGCCTACAACTAATATGAGATATATGTATGTACAATTGATGATGAGGAACTCTCTTATAATTAAAACTTTTACTTTGAAATAGTAAATATAAAAGGCTATAATATCATCCTGAGATTCTTCTACCTCAAGGCTGTAGATTCTAACATCTAATGATTAAAATTATACTGAACATATTATATACTATATATTGATAATATTAAGATCATCACCATGAAATAGATAGATGTAGTAGTTAAGGTTGAATGTATAGCTTATATTATTCATTTATATCAATTAGAGAGAGATGAACTGATTGCTCTATTCAGTATAATTCTGGATGAAAAGTTAGTAATATCAGAAGCTTACTATGAATATAAAGATATTTTCTCTGAAGTTATAATAAAATTACTTCTGAAATATGTATAATATGATCATCTAATTAATTTAATATCTAGAAAAGAACCTCTCTACCAATCAATCTATAATCTCTCTGTCAAAGAACTAAAGGTACTATGTGACTACCTGGAATTTAGTCTGAAAAAAGAATGGATATACTCATTGAAAAGCCCTGTAGGCATACTGATATTTTTTATCCCAAAAAAAGATAGAACTATATATCTTTATATAGACTATTATAAGCTTAATACTATTAATATAAAGAACTAATATCCTCTCCCCTTGATCAGCATAATAATTGACAGGCTGGCTAATATAAAAGTTTACTTGCAGTTAAATCTCTATAATATATATTACTAACTGTATATATATAAAGATGATGAGTGGAAAATAGCTTTCTAAATATACTATAATCATTTCAAATACTAAGTAATCTCCTTTAGACTCACAAATACACTAGTAATATTCTAATTCTATATTAATAAGACTCTGAGTAATCTTTTAGATATCTACTGTATTATCTATCTGAATGATATTATCATTTACTTAAACTCAGAGGAAGAGCACTGTAAGTATATGTGTATGATACTGAAATGTCTGTACACCTACAAATTATATGTAAAACTTAGTAAATATGCATTTTATATAGATCACATTAATTTTCTTAACTTTATAATTAGTATAAATAGCATTAAATAGAATAGAGCTGAATCAATACTATTTTCTTCTAATTGAAACTCAAATGCATCTATAATATTCAGATATTTTTAGAGTTTGTAAATTTTTACTATCATTTTATAGATAGATTTACAGTGAAGGCACAGCTTTTATCTACACTCATAAAAGACACAACATAAAAAGACTAGAATCAAAAGATAATTCTTCTCAATACTAATGTGCAGAAAGCTTTTTAAGAGCTAAAAAGTACATTTATAAAAGTCTTAATTCTTGTGCACTTTAATTCAGATTGGAAACTCTAGATGAAGTTAGATGCATTAGATTTCATATTAGATGTAATTCTCTTACAATTAGATCTAAATAATGAATAATGATATCTAGTTGTATACTATTCATAAGACTTATCACTAGTAAAGTATAACT
This sequence comes from Emmonsiellopsis sp. PD_33, assembly GCA_032988165.1. Classification (NCBI taxonomy): domain Eukaryota; kingdom Fungi; phylum Ascomycota; class Eurotiomycetes; order Onygenales; family Ajellomycetaceae; genus Emmonsiellopsis; species Emmonsiellopsis sp. PD_33. The sequence continues at coordinate 19,479 of JANTQF010000249.1, forward strand.
ATAGTATATATAATTAGGAACTCCTCACTACTTTCATAGTATTCAAGTAATAATGTTACTACCTGCATGGTGTATATTTCTCTATAATAGTTTTATCTGATTATACTAATCTATAACACTTCATAATGATAATAGAGTTAGTTGAATATTAGATATAATAAATGAAAATACTCTTTACATTTAACTTTATCATTGAGTATCATTTAGAGATGAAGAATCCTGTAGATGTACCTAATTATCACTCTGACTATAAAGAAAATACTTTAAGGTGAATATTATTATTAATAATTTAAAAAAAGCTTCTTTGAGGAATATTTTAAATATCAGACATAGATGTATAGATGCAGCTGGAAGACCTTAGTCAGTAAATAACTAATATAATAGTGCATTTAAAACTATTAAATAATAAGGAAAATATAATTTGTATTGATGTACTTACTTCCTGCACATATTAAAATGTGTGTGCAGATGAAAGACATATTATTAGTAATATAGAAAAGCTAGCTCATCTGATGCTATAAATATTAATTAATATAATTATAGAATCTAATATAACTTATAAATCTTCTCTTACTGAATCTATCATAGAATTCCTATACTACATGCAAGTTCAGAATGCTAAGCACACTGAGGTGTGCAAGAGAATGAAAGTAAATAAAATAAATAAAGCTAAGTACTTAAACTAAATGACTAACTAAGATAGTTTACTTTATCACAAGAGTTATATTTCCATCCCTGTAGATCAAGTGATAAGAGATGAGATTATAAAATTAAATCATAATGATCCTTAAGGGGGATATTTTAGTATTAAGCACACTCTTGAGTGTGTTCAGAGGAAATACTTTTAGCATGGTATAATAATAAATATTTAGAAATATATATGCATCTATAATATCTACTAATGAATTAAAATACACTATCATAAGAAATATAGTTAATTAGAATTACTTCCTATTTTCATCTTTTCTTTTAAAATAATGATAATGAATTTCATCATTAAACTCCTATTATTCAAATAGAACTGTAAGGTCTATGATTCAATCATAATATTTATAAATAAATTAATTAAGTACACAGTTTATAAATCAGTTAATAAAGATATAAGCATACCAGAGCTTGTAAATCTAATATTCAACATCTTCACTAGATTTTTTAGTTATCTATATCATTAAGTAATAGATCACATTGAGATATTCAGCTCCAGCAAATACTAGTTAACACTCTACTATCTTCTGAAAGTGTGCTAATAGCTAATGACTGTGTTCCACTTTCAAATAGACAGCTAAATCAAAAGGTAGAATTAGATGCTCAAGCACTACCTGCACATCTACTATAACTTTTATTAGAATAACTAGGTTAAGTAGTTGCCACTAGTGTAGTTCTCCTATAACACCTCTATATATAGTATCCTCAAGACATCCCCTGTGGAAGCACTAATGGGTTTTCAACCTAAATTATATCTTGATGTTGAATTAGACATCAACATGAGAAGAGAAGAAATGCAGAAGGTAATAAAATATATATATTATATAAGAGAAATATAGAATAATCTATAAGAATCTTTTTTAAAGGTTTAGAAAACACAGAAGAAATATTATAATCAGTACCATAAGAAGAAGTATTTCACAGTTAGAAACTAGATTATATTATGCTTAAAAAATATTAATATATTACACTTAAGCCTGAAGCTCAACCATCATCAACTTGACCCTTTCAAAATTATTAACAAGTGAGGGAAACAAGCATACAAACTAAAACTTTTATTATAATATAAAGATATACACTCTATTTTTTATGTCTCATTGCTTGAACTATACCACATGCAGCACAGTGAAATCCTGAAGCCTGAATTAATGATGATAGATGGAGTTAAGAAATTTAAAATTAAAAAGATTCTGAAAAAGTATAATTATTTTAATAGCTAGTAGTATCTTATGTGCTGGAAAAATATAATAGAGGTAGAGGATTTCTGAGAAAATATAGAAAATCTTAAGAATGTGCAGGATCTAGTCAATAAGTTCAATATGTAATTTAATTATAAAATGATAAAGCTGAAGTACTATCAACTCAAGTAATAACTAGCCTATATATAGAAAGAGGAGAAAAGAAAGGATAAGTTTCTGAAAATTAAAATCTCATTATTTCATACTAATATTAAAAGCTCTGAGGGGCACAGCAGATAAAAATCAAATCAAAAAATGCTAGAGAAAAACTAGAGTGTACATCATATTTAGCCCAGAGAGGCAGGCTATTTCACCAAGTCAGAATCAATTAAGCACACTAAAAACAGAATAATTACATCACTTACATAAAAAACTAGAGTAATATTAAATAATCTCTCTACCTCCTCCAACACTTTCTTATATTGAATGGCTACTTAACTCTATTATTACTAGATTCTGGGAAGTAACTATATTACACTAGCATACTCAGACTTATCTAATAAATTCTTAAAGTAATTTAATTGCTTAGCTGTATCAATCAACTCCACAGCCTTTACATATGCATTTATAGAAACTTACAGTGTAATTAGTAATTATATTCTAATTTTTAAATTAACTATAGAAAACTTATCATCTTATAGTGATAATAATACTACACACATTAACAGCAGCAAGTTACATATAAACTCTTAAGAGGGAAATAAAATACTTTTATGCCAGTTTTAATGATAAGACAGCAGATACACTCTCTACACTATTTCAATAAGTATAAACTCTTAGTAAATCTCTCTTAGTACTTATTTTTCTTCTTTATCTTATTATTATTAATTTATTATCATTATCATTATTATTCTCATTTTCATTCTTCTTATTTTCATTTTCATTCTTATTGTTATTATTGTCCTCTAAGGCCTGCATGGTGAGCTGTGCAAAATCTCTAACCAACTAAGTAACAAATATTAGAGTAGTAGGAGCAGAAGTAAGATAAACTGAGATGATGAAAGGTATAGAAGTAAATAGACAGCTAAGTATATAGAGAGAAGTAATAATAGCAAAAGATAATATAAAGATACACATAGAAAAAGAGCTATGAGAGAAGATAAAAGAGGAATCTCTATAGTAAGAGGATGTAGCTGAGGGGGGTATAATAAAGTTTGAGAATCCTGAAGTAAGAGACTACTGCACAGAGGGGTAGTCAGCTCTATAAGAAAGTTAGAAGAGGAGAGAGAGTCTGATAGCACATACTCTCTACACACATATAATAATGTAGGAGTTTGGGGGGCTATTTCAAATTGATATTTTTTTATTTCAGACTACTAAAATACACCTATTAGTAATTTCTATGATATGGTACCTTAATAATATGGAAGAAGTAAAGAAAAGTAATATATTATACTTAGATAATATTATACAGCTGCAACATATGAAAAGTAAAATAATTATCTAACTATATGAATGTGCATTCAGACTAGATATTCTAAAATAAAGTATAATTAGTGTGCAAAACATTTATAAACTAGTGAAAGACATTATAGACACTCAGACAAGAAGATATTATACTAAAGTAAATAATAAGTAAAATGATGAATGAAATTATGATACTAACATTTAATGAGGAAAATAAAAAAATATAGTAAAAGTAGAGAGTATATATATTTACAGGTGCACTAAATCACTGTGCACTAAATCACCTACTCACTATCACTTAGGTGCTTGATTGTGGAAAACAAATATTAACTGCATTACATGCTAAATCATCTGGCAACATAATTGCTGATTCCTACAATATGATTAGCCTGTAGGATATAAAACTATCTAACTATAATAACCTGAATCTTCTATAAGTATAATGATCTAAATTGTCATAAAGTGCAACAGCCTAAACCTTCTATAAGTATAATAATCTAAATATTCTTTAATGTATATTATATATCAGCTCAATTCTTCAGCTGTGACATGGAAAATCTATGAATCTACTGAAGGCTAGCTCCTAAAGGGGGGAGTAGTTATAATGTACAAAGAAGACTGCATGTCACATGTAGATCAACTGTGCCCTCAGATCTTGGATTTTGAATCTTGGGCCTGACAGTGCACCTAACAGTGCACCTAGCAAACATACATGTGGTGCACACTTAGTAGTTAGCTATTAATATATATGCTATGCAGGTTTCTTATGAAAAGAACCAGCAAACAGTCCTATTACTATATAACCCCTATATTTAAAATATACATACATTTTTACCTGTCTATTCTCATCACACTGTTCAATGACTCATAGTCCACCTTTTAAATTAAAATATCTTTATATTCAATACTAGATATTACATGTCTCTAACTAGATCTTTATATAAATATTTATCTATTCTGACCTCATATAGTTCTCTTCTATTTATATCACATGATCTTATAATTTCTTTTTCTTTTTTCTTTCTTTCTCTAGCAATTATAATCTTAATTTTAGCATCTAATTTATATGATCTATTAATCAGAATGCATCCATTACATTTTATAATTACTAATTTAATCTTTTCTTAGAAATCTCTGATATTTTACTCATCTTCCAAATATAACTTATATGTATAGTAGAATCTTTTGAATGCAACTCATGTATATAGCTAACTTCTCTGAATTCCAATAAATACTAATAAAATATCCTGTAGGATATTAGCTTTATATAATTCACCTTAGTTCAGCTCTACTGAATAACATGTCAGTGAAAGGCCCTAAAGCCCTAACAATTTATATTATTATCTTATAAGATTTTCCCTTAATCTATATGAATTCTTCAAACTTTTAGAATCCAATTAATCTTTTACATTCATCATAAATATAGATCCTCTACATAAAGACAGCTCTTCTCCTCAGAACTCTAAAGTTAATTTTTAAAACCTCATCTAATAGCTTATAGCTCAAGTTCAGAGCCTCTCTAAATAAATTTATATATTTACTCTGACTCTAATATCTATTTTAACTCCTATTCCTCTAACTGCTTCATCAGATAACATCATGAAATATCTAAAAGAGAAACTCATCACACTGATAACCTTTAGTAGTGAAAAGCTCATTAAATATCCTATCTGGCAACTCAATGTTATAGTTAAAATTAATATTAACAGTCATATAATTAATAATTTAATCAATTAAATATAATATATCTTCTCATGACTCTCCAGCACTGCCTCTATCTAATTCTACTCTTAGATGAAGGTTAATTTATACTTCTTACTATCTTCTAATATTATTCTAAATCAGCTAGATGTTTTATTCTTTAATCCTACAGTAATTTTAAAGGCTTTCACCTGGCTGCACAGTATTCATTAGTGAACTCTCTTGCTAGCTATCTTTCTCCTGATGTTCAATCAGAAGATCCTTAAGATTAATGAGTAATTATAGAATAATATAATTAAGAAGATTATACTTAAGAAAGTCATTAATTTTAACCTCCTATAATAAACTATCTTCATCTGAGAACCTACTTTGTATGCTAACTATTATATAGAACTCTATAAGATAGAGAATAACCTATTTAAAATTAAAGTCATTAAGAACTAGTTTTACACTAGTACTCTCACTAACTCTAGAGAAATCTTTCTCAGAGCAACTTAACTTTATAATCTAAATATTATAAACTGAAAATTAATAGCTTATATAAATAGCTTCTACATCCTTAATATGACTATTATTACCATCTAGTGTTGTTTTTTTTTGGGTTTGAGTTGAAAAACTACCTCAGGTGCCCACTTAAATGGGTTATTAGATCAGGAAGGGTCAACCTGAAAAACCTGTTGTGAGTTAGCACTAATTCTAGATAGATTTAGTACTAGCTATATTAAGCTTAATGCATTCTAAATCTGAATTAGCATGTCAAGGCCTGATCCCACTAACTATATTGGGATTACACTAAGTCTAATACAGCCAGTGCTAAGCCTATTTGGGACTAGCACCAACCCATCAGGTTTGAAAAAGCCTGTCAGATTTAGTGCCTCAGGCCTGATATAGAGCTTTTTTCTTTTTAAATTTGAAACCTAGCAGATTTATGGGTTAGATTTATAACACTACTACCATTACAGACCACTGCACCTAAAATGTGTGCATTAACTGTGATAAACCTAAGTATAGTGCTATTAACTATTATAGCACTTATATTTCTCAGAAGCTGTCTGTATGATCTGCAAACATGCAGATCAAACCCAAAGAAAAGAAGAACTTTAAAGATATTAAATTAGACTTAGAAAAAGACTAGCTTCTATGTGAAATTGCAAGTAGAAGCTTCTAGAGTTAGATAGAAAGATCTTTAAGAAGAAAATGATAATTTTAGTAATTCTTATATCTACTATAGTTAATCATTCTTTTAATATGAATATTATAATAGATAGTAATTACTATTATTATATAATAATTTATTCTTATATAATTAATTATTATAATCTTCTATATATCTCAATCATCCCCTAAAAAATTGAAGGCATCAGTGGTGACATTAGTGACTTTATATGAAATATAATGAAGCTTGATATTGATGTTAGTAGATTTCTCCAAGAGAATATCTATATATATAAAATTGAGAACCTCCTATATAACTTTATATTAAATCTATTTTGATTGTTTAAACATCAAGCTCTCATCAATACATACAATTAGTATGTTATGTTCCCCAGAGATATTTATATGTCTGAGAAAGATATTTATAAAATCATCAACCTTCATTAGATCTCCACTAATGCCTTTAAGCTTCTCTAATGTTATAATTAGAAGCTTAAGTTTTAATCTTCTATTAAAATCTTTTCTACTAGTATATCTAATATAGAGAAAGCTCTCTTTTAACTCTCTAAGAAGTTAAAAATCAACTTTGCAATAGTTCTTCTCTCATACTATCATGAATTTCTTGATGTTTTTAATCATAAGATCACTGAGAAGCTTTTACTATTCTATAGTATGCATAACTATCATATTAAACTTAAGAAAATAAATGGCAAAGATCTCCAGCTATTCTGAGGACTCCTATATAATATATCATGCAGTGAACTACTTATACTCTATAAGACTCTTAATAATTTTCTTCATAAAGATTTTATCTAAGTTAGTAATTTGCCCATCAGTACACTCATCTTTTTTACTAAGAAGTCTAATGGAGGCTTCTAATTCTATATAAATTACTATAGTCTCAACTAACTCACAAGAAAAGACTGTTATTTACTATTATTATTATTATTATTATTATTATTATTATTATTATTATTATTATTATTATTCATTTAAGGTGTATGGCAGTCAGTGACTATGACATCTATCTAAGTATAAACTTAGGATTTTCTAGCTCAAACTATCTAATATACAGACCTAATTTACAACTTGCAATAACAGAATTCCAGCTCAGAATAAAGAAGCTATCAAAACTGCATTTTTTATAAACAACAGTTCTCAAACCATTCACCTCAGATAGATAATGTGTAACAAAATAAGGAAAAAATTAAAGAATGTAGAAATAGATAAAAACAGACAAACTTTTTAAGAAAAATAGCTGTAATAGCTGTCAGAATGACTTCAAAAGAAAATATAAGAAAGAAAATAAAAGAATGAAAAGTTCAAAAACAAATCAGAATACTTTCTAAAAATATAGAATATAAGATATTCTTTAAACATTCACTTCTAACCTTCAATCTCTGATAGCAATCCCAGTTACCTAAAGAAACTCAATTAAATACTTTATTCCTATTTCAGTTTGAAATAGAAACTCTATATTTACTTGATTAAATCTATGTTTCTCAAGAAGTTCAGTTTTTATATCACTATATAATGAATAAATCATTAATAAATGATAAGGATTCTCAACCAATCCACATGAGTATAAATCATTTGAATTATCCCTAAACCTTTTAAGATATGACTTGAAATAGCCATATTCAAACTTTAATTAAATAATAGAAGAGAAGATTTTCTTCTTACAATTAATTAATCTAGCTTTCCATCTTGATTTTAGACTCAAATCAGCATAACTCTAGCTTTTCCTCTGAGAATCCCACATCTCAGTCCATTTATCAAGACAAATCTCTCTTATTCTCCTCTTAATAAATAATTAAGATATAGATTTCACTGAAGAAAAAGATTTTTCAGCTTCATTTTTAGCTGCCAAATCTGCCTTTTCATTACCCTGTATCCCCATATGAGCTGAGACCCAGTGTAAATAAAATTGAACATCAGATTTTAGCCTCAAAGTCTGATTTAAAGCTCTTTAGATAGTATCTAGATTCATTTGATCATTATGAATCTCATTTCTTTGAAGTCTCTTTAAGGCTGCTTGACTATTAGAGAAGATCCATACATTTTGAATAGTAATATCTTCTCTAATCATCTTTTCTGCCAGAAGAAAGGCCTTTTAAATTGCAAAAAGCTCTGCATTAAAGACTTCACACTCCCTTCCTAGATTTCAGAAGTCTAAAGTATACCTAGAGTTCATTTTAGAATGTTTGAAAACTAAATTAGCTTTTATATCACTCTGTTCACTTTTTGAACCATCTGAATATATTAATAAAGCTCTATCTTTATTAATCTTTTCTAGTTTTTGAAGATGTACTTTCTTTTCTTCCTCTTTTGATAAGATTCTAATATCAATATCAATCAGATTTTGTAAAGTTTTTCTCCAAGAATATAACCTCTCATATTGAATACCTTCTATATTAAGGCTTCTAAAGCATCCTTTAATCATAGAACATATTCTATAAAGCTGGAAAGGCACTAACTTCAATGAATTCTCTGAGCTTTCATTCCAATCTTCATACTTATCCCAATCTAACTCATTTCCTGAGTTATATGGTAGATAAGATGAGGAAACTCTCTATCTAATTAGATGTTTCAAGCTCATTTTCATTATTCTTAAAGTATAATTCATACATGCCTTCTCTAGTCTTATCTCAGGAGGTGAAATAGAAGCTTCAATCTCCATAGTTCTATATGAGAAAGTCTTAAAAGCTCTTAGAATCCTTCTTAAAACCTGATTCTGAAGTTTTTGAAACCAGCCTAAGTAATTCTTTTGATTCTTCCACCAAATCTGGACTGCAAAATCTGACACTGAGGCTGTATAGGCTATGTAAAGTTATCTTATAGTCTGAAAGGATAGACCTCTTTTAGTATTAGAGAGTGTAAGTATATTACTCAGTGTCTTCTCTGCCTGTGCCAGCCTAATCTTAATATGAGATTTAAAGGTTAACTTTGAATCCAACCAGACCCCTAGCTATCTAACTGACTCCTTAGGCTTGATTTCTCTTTCTAATAGAGTAATAGAGTAATTCTTCTCTCTAGATTTAGGAAAGAAATGAATCAATTCAGTTTTATCTATATCAAACTGAATTAAATTTTCATCTCCTCTTTGAAAAACCTTCTGAGCAACTTCCTCTATAACTCTATAGTTATTTTCTATAGAATGAGAACTCATAATCAAGCTCAAATCATTAATATAGCTAGGTATTCTTACTATAACTATTCTCCTATTCTTAAAAAGAACAGTAGCATATATAGTAAATATAATAGGAGAGACTGAAGATCCCTGAGGAACTCCTATCTCAAAGGCTATCTTATCTTGTTTTTAATCATTAAAGAGAAGTTGAATGGTTCTTTCAGACATAAAACAAATAATTCAATATATTAAAGCCTTTAGTAACCCTAGGTCCTGAAGGATTCTCACAAGTTTATTCAATGAAATATAGTTAAAAGCATCTTTTATATCTATAAAGACAGCTGAGGAAATCATTCCTTCATGCTTTACAAGTTAAATATCATGTACAACTAATAGAGCTGCATCTATAGCTGAATTCTACCTTCTACTACCCATCTGATCCTCATATAGAAGATCAGTAGTAGTAGCTAGATAAGATAGTCTAGTTGCTACTATCTTTTCTAGTATTTTTCCTAGGCAATTCAGTAGAAATATAACTCTATAAGACTTAGGAATTGAAGCTTTTCTATTTGACTTTGCCAGTATAATCCCAGTAGCTTCTCTCCAGCAAAGTGGGTGATATCCAGTCTCTAATAATCTTTTAAATAACTCAAACAGTTCATCTTTTAACTCAGGATAAACCTTCTGAATAATAAAATGATTAATAGTATCAGGATCAGCAGTAGTTTTAGTAGACTTAGAATATATAGCTATTTCTAATTCATCTTGAGATAAAACTAGCCACTCCCACTTCTCCATGTCCTTTTGATATTCATCTAAGGGGATATAACTCTCTAATTTAGGAGGCTTCTAAAATAAAACCCTCATAAATACCTGATATTTATCTTTAAATGTAACAGCCTCAATATCCTTCTCCTTATAATTATAATTCAGAGTTGGAATCTTAGCTACACCTTTATTTTTAATATAACTAAAGGCTTTAAAGACATCTTTTTCTTGGGCATTCTCTAAGAATTCATTTCAGTAGCTTGTTTTTGCCTTTTTAATTATAGAAAAATAGTCTGACTTAGTCCTATTATAATCTTCAACAGATATTAAGTCATTTTTCCAGTCTTTTCTAAATCTAGTAAGCTTCTTTCTCTTCTGAGTTATCTCCTCAGTCCACCAGGCCTTGAAATGCTCAGAAAGATTCTTCTTTGGGATATTATCTTTAATACTTTCTAGAATAAGCTCTGTAATTAAAGAAGCTTTTTCCTCTAGTATTTCCTCAGATATTTAATTTAAATTATCCTAGTTAAGTTCATCTTTCCTTTTTTCCTTTAGTCCTTTCAAATGAGTAAAAACCCCAGGCCAGTCAGCCTTTTCAAAGTTATATTGATTGGAAAATAAAGGATTTTCAACTAAATCCTCTATCCCTAACTGAATATCAAAGTATATAACTTCATGGTCTGAACCTGAGGCTCTTTCATCTTCTATAAGCTACTGACATGATTTCTCATAAAGTTTCTTTGAGAAAAAGGTAAGATCAAGAACTGATTGTCCTTTCTAACCATCTCTTTTAAATGTCATCTTATTTAACTCATTTAGTAGATCTAACTCATTAGATATAGCCCATTCAACTATGTTCTCTGCTGTCCCTATAGGATGTACATATTTATCTTCTCACTAGAAGTAATATGCATTAAAATCCTCACTTATAATAGATAACTTCTCTAGTTTAAAGTCCTTTAAAGCTCTATTAAAAGTTCAGCTTCTATTATTTTCTTCTAAAGATCTCTCATTATAAATATTAATCAGCTGTATAGGCTCAATCTGATCAAATTTATCAATAATGTCTCCAACTAAGATATCAGGATCTGAGATTAAATCATATCTTAGATTTAATTGAAATCTAGATCTTTTCTTAGAGTATATTGTAACTCTAGGCCTGACATCAGTTTTTTCTGGAAGAAAGTAATAGTAGCTTGAATAGAAAATTAAAAACTGCTGCTCTTTATCAAAGTTCCCCTCATGAATAAGGATGAAATCAATTTTCTCCTGAAAAGCTATATTTAAATAAGAATATAGGGGTTTACTTGATCTCTCTATATTATTTTGAATAAAAGTAACCTTTGAGGAATCTTTTTTTGTCTTTTTTTGGGTGTTTTTTGATGTAATAGACATAAGAAAGAAACAAGTAAAGTTATAGTAAAGATTTAACTCTACTTAAAGCTCCATCTTATTACTATTAGTGATTTCAACAGCTATTATCTTCTCTAATCTTTCCAAGGCCCTTCCATTTAACTTAGTAGGAGTCTTTGGAGAGTTCTGAGGAGCTGACTACTTCTTTTTCATAGGGGATCTATGATTTGGAGTCTTTTCAACCTGAGAATTCCTCCTTTTTCCATTTGAAGTAGTTAGAATCTCAGGCTCAGATATTTTTTCTCTATTTCTTTCTATCCTATCTCTCTGTTTTGGAGCTAGAGAGCATTGTAGGAAGCCTGAGAGATGACTTTCCTTACAATTACTACATTTAATAGTAGCATGAGAGCAAGTCTTCTCTATAATAGAATAGAGTAAATAAGAATGCTTCCTGATATTATGATTTTGAGCACAAATACCATAAGAAGTTATTCTTTTATAAGAATTAGAGAAATGTCCCCATCTCTAGTATTTCCTACACTAAGTATTAGTCTTTAGCTTTGATTTTGAGTTAATAAACTTATATGTTCTAAGCTTTAAGTCAGCTATCTTCAGGGAAGAGATTTTTACTTGTTCTGAAGTTATAGTAGTAACTATAACTATTTCAATTCTTCTTCTCTGTCTGTCTTCATAGCTACTCAGCCAGATTGGATCTCTTTTCAGTTAAATAAGGTTAAACTCTTCAATTTCTTGTCTTAAGAAGAACATATCCTCCTCACCTTTAAAGATATCAACTAGAATATCATGTAGGATCAGTTTACCTCATTTTTCATTTCTATCTAAAGATATTGATGTTTGAAGCTTTTCCTTCAAGGTAGGCCTCCATTTCCTCTCATTTTGAAGAAGATAGTCAGCACTATAGTCATTTGAAGTGGTTATAACTATAGAACCTCCCATATAGGAGTTAGAAATAGTAGAAACTACCTTCAGAGTTTTTTCCTTCATCTGATCAGATGAAAAGTATTGATTTAACTTATTTCTAAGTCTAAAAATAAACTTAGAATCAGAGAAAAGACTTAGAATCTTCCTATTTTCAGGCTTCAAAATAAGCCTATATTTTTTTGATTGAAGAAGATTCTCTTTTCTTTTCTCTTCAAGCTTTAAAGGAACAAATTAAGTAGTTTTATCAGCTATATAGCTGGGTTTTTCAGCAATTTTTTGCACAGGTTTTTGAGCACAGTTTGAGATAGATTCAGACACTGCCTGAGCATATATCTGACTAGAATCAGAAGAGATTTAAGTTTGAGAAAAGAAGATGACTTTAATTGACTTTATAGTCTCCATCTTAAACTTGAGGATTTCATCAAGCTACTTTGACATGGGAATTAAAAGATCTCTAATCTCTCTAGATTCTTCTTGAAATACTTGACTTTTCAGAAGAGTAGCAGCTGCTTGAAGGTTCTCAATCTCTTGAGCTTGTTTTTGAAACTCATCTCTTTTCTTTTTCTTCAAAATCTCTATCTCAGGGACTTTTTGAACAGGTGTTTTTTCCATGTTTCACTCAGATAACTAACTTAATCAGAGTCTAGTTAAATGAGAACTGATTTTACCCTTTAGTTCAGCAACTAAACTAGATTTTTCAAGAGAATCTAGAAACTAAAAGTAGTTTTTAGAGATAAACTACTGAAATCTTCACAGACCCTCCAAGTGCTACAAAAGAGGAAAAAGGAGATTTTTGATTTCAAAGCTAAATAGCAAAGAAATGACAGTTTTTTGAAGAAAAGCTACCAAAAAATACCCACTTTTTTGAAGAGAAACTGCTCAAAACTAGCCAGGCTTTATTTATCCTTAAGAAATCTTCCTCATATAACAAGTATATAGCTCAAAAGTCTCAAAAACAGTGTAAAACCAGCAGATAAATACAAAAGAAAGATAAGTATTTAATGGTAGCTCTCCAGCATGTAGGAAATATGAATGGGAAGGGCAAAAACAGTTCTATTTTATTCACCCAAGAGTAAAACCCAGGAAAAAACCTCTATCTTTTGTAGAAAATAATATTTCCTAAGGAAACTATTAAGTTCTCCTGCTTATTATAGGCCCCACCTCATAATAAGATTATGTCCTGAAATATTCAATAGTTTCTATAACTAACTGAGATCCTCCTCAGTCAAAATAGACTACTATATCCTACTAAATAGCTCTGAGTTTGCAAAGAGAATCAATTGGGTACATCCCAAAATAAGTATCATACTCTCTATCACCAGATATATATATATAAGAATATATTTTTATATATCTTTTGTTTGCAGGGATCAAGCTACTCCTCAGACAAAGAAATTCCTTCTCTAATATCAAGTATAGGAGGGGAGGGGGGGGCATTTCAAAGGAAGGAGGACATTTTGAAGGGAAGGGTAATAAGGATTAATAGTAGCTTTCTTATCAGATAAGCTCTGTTTCAAAGGTGTGCCAGCTAAATTAGCTGGGGAAGGTTGGGAGAGAGGCTTGACACAGTAGGAGAGGGAAAATCAAAACAATCAGAGTTTTCACAGGCAATTGAAACTGTAATAACTTAACCAATTTGACTCATAAATGCTCAGTGATTCTTTCAAAAGAAAGAATAGGCTTTGATCTACCTGTCACTCAATTTATATGATGTTTGGACCAGTAGTTGTGGTGCTGTGGTGAAAAAGAGGGATAACCTCCCACTTTTCAATGAAACCACATTTTTGCACACCACACCCCCAATTCTGGTCCAAACCTCACTAAAGTTGAATGGCAAATAGATCTCAATGAGGGCTTTCAAATGAGAGTATTTGCATTCAGAAATCCAAAGGGGAAGGCATGTTTGAAGAATTGGAGTGTAATTCAACCCACATGCAAGTTAGTTGTATTTTTCTTTTTATTTTTTTCAGCCTCCTCTCTAGTATTAGTAGTGTCTGAGGATCATGCAGCCTACTATCATTTCATTACTTATTAGTTTGTGTGGGTGCCCTGCAGCTTCCAAGGCCTCTCATTCCTTTCATGTGATAGTCAAAAGCTCTGAATAAGTGATGTTGTTCAGTTTATATGCATCAATAATTTCTCTGACTTCTAAGGGCTTTTTAATTGTGATGCTCTTTTTCTTTAGTATAGATGAAATCACTATAGATAATTATAATCTCTTAGGATTATTCATCTCAGCCTCTACTAGTTATAAGTTATTAATGAGATATCATAGGACTCAGCTTTCTGATTCCTTAAGTACATATATGCTAAGTAGGTAAGCTTTTATCATCTGATACAGTTTAAACTATCTCAGCTGAAATTTTTCAGGCCCCTCATTTTAAATAAGAATCTATTATTCTTTCTTAATGCTACTCTTCATTACAAGGAAATTCCTAATCTTTTTTGAATGGATTACATGATTGAGTAGCAACTCATTTGCCTAAGTCTGTATGTTTATAATAGCTTTTATTCTTAGCTTAGCATCATCTATTACTAGATCCTCCCCCACTGAATCAGACACATCCTCTGGGATACAAGGTTACAGGCTGTATAAAAGATAGAATAATAAGCATCTTATGATAGAGTATTAATAAATTTATATTATAAAAAGTATCTGCAGAAGATATTTATTCCACAACCTTATTAGCTTTTTTATGAGATATTTCATTAGCATCTGATTCAGAATCTCATTTAATCTCTCCATCTTTCTATTAGTATGTGGGTGGTAAGGCATTGTCATGCAATACTTTGTCTGTAGTTGTACCATAAAGTGCTTGATACCTCTTTCCACCAGATTTACCCTATTATCTATTAGAATCTCTTGTGATATACTATAATTTATATAAATATTCTTATGTAGAAACCTAGCAATCATTTCCTTCATTACATTAGGAATAGCTTTCACTAGAGGCTAGCTGATTATATAATTAATAGCTGTGATAATTCAGCAGTTCCCATTCAGTGTGTGAGGAAGAATACTAATGAGATTAATCCCCTAACATTTAAAAGATTAAATTATATTACTAACTTGATGTTATGCTTCTTCACATTCCAACCTCAGCTTCAAGCCTCATGTCACCTGGCAGTTCAGACACTACTTTGTGAAATCTTGAATATTATTTTTCATACCTAGTTAGTAAGCATGCATTTATAAGATATCTAGCAGCCTGGGACTCTCAAGATATCTGAACTCATAGTGTAATCAGGCAACTAAGTCTCAGTAAAATAGAGGCTTAAGATAAGAAGTCTCAGTATAATTAAGATTATAATATAGCATAACATCATCCTCCAATTTTCTCAGCTTTATAAGATTACATGTTTTCTTAATGATATATGCAAGCTTCAGGTCCTTTAGTTTCTCATTTATACTAAGTTATTTAAGTAGAGTCTCATATCATTTCATTTCATCTAAACTCTTAATAGCATTCAGAATGATCTCTCCCTGTGCAAGGTTTATAAAACTCTCTCCCATGAAGTTAGATCTACAACTAATAGCATCAGGAATAACTACTTCTATCTTCTTATAATATTTGAGGAGGATATCATATTTTTGAAACTTAGATATTCATCATATAAGACACTTCAATGAATATTTTATGATATAAAGATACATAAGATTCTTATAATTTGTGACTACTATCATCTGCTGATTATTTTCAATGTATCAGTACTATATATATAGAGTGTACTATATCATAAGAAGCTCTTTCTTATGTACTAGATAGTTTAGTTCTGTGCCTGAGAGCTTTCACTCATTATATATTACTAGGTGAAGTTTCCCATCTGAGCCTTCTTGCAGCAGAGCACATCTAATTGCCCACTCAGAGGTATCTATCTCAATTGTGAAAGCTTTTGTTCAGTCTGACTGTATAAGAATAGATGAGGTTATCATATATTTACACAGGCCTTCTCATATGATGCATTTGAGACTATCAATTAAAATTTCTTTTTATATAATAGCTCATCCATTTCCTTCAGCAGATCTGACAGAGGGGCTGCCAGAGTAGCAAACCCCTTCATAAAGTGATGATAATATGATATGAGGCCTAGAAACTATCTGATATAATAGATGTTCTACAGTCTCAATCAATTCAAAATTACTTTAATTTTCTTGGGCAAGGATCTGATTTTTCCTCCTCTAATAATATAGCCTACAAACTTCATTTCCTGCATCTCAAATTAACATTTTGAGGGTTTTGCATAGAGCTCATGTGCCTTCAGTGTTGAGAAAATATATTTAATGTGCTTGAGATGCTCTTCATATAAGTTGAAAAAAATCAGAATGTTATCTAAATATATTAGATATTAATAGTTATTTTCTTCTCATAGGATGATATTCATCATCATCTGAAATATAGCAGGCATGTTTGTAAGATCTATTAGTAGTGTTGTAATATCTAGCATTGAATATAAAAAGCTTTTTGATTTGAAAGGCAGACTATGAGTCATTGAATAGTGTGATGGGAATAGACAGGTAAAAATGTATGTATATTTTAAACATAGAGGTCATATAGTAATAGGACTATTTGCTGATTCTTTTCATAAGAAACCTGCACAGCATATATATTAATAGTGTGATTCTGAAGGTGTCTGATTGTATGAAAGCTATGGAAAAGATCATGTGATTATATACAATAAAATAGGTGAGGCTGTAGTATGAAAAGAGGTGTAGTATGTAATAACACCAGATAGTATGATAGAGTTACATATGATCATATGAACTAGTCATGTGATCCTAAAAACCACATCCTCCCCCATTAAACCTGACTTTACTCTAAAGATAGTTATTCAAGATAGAATCATATAATTCATCAATCACATTAATCTGATTTAGTTATAATACTGGGCAATTACCTCTCCTCACATAAAATAAACCTCTCACAGCTTCATCTCCCTAAAAAAAATAACCTCTCATGCATGAGTAGACCTCTTATCCTCTTCATATAAGTTTTATCTTAAAGATTTCCTCACATCATTGCATAGCCTTTCTGCTGTATAATCACCATGGCTAGCAGAAAACATCATACAGCTAAATCTCCTCTAGTAGAGTAGTCTAGTAAGTGTCTTACAAGGCCTATCTGCTTCTACCCTGCAGAGGATACTGGCCTCTCACAATGAAATACCATCCATGTGAATAATAATGATTCTTCTAGTATAGATATATCATCTTTAGAGCTTGTACTAGGCATTTTCCCTAAAACTAAGATATTACTAGATGCCTCTAATGTCCATTCCAACTCTCTCAATAGGCCTCTTCTTTATTGCTGAATTCTAAAACAGACTTGCATGCTCCCTGATGTCTTCTTTAATGCCTATAGTGACTCTGCTGTCATCCAAAGCCTGCATGACCTTCAGACCTAGCTCTCCTAATACTCTAAGAAGAAGTTAGATAATATTTATGTATTGCTGGCTAAAAATGTAGACTTTAATCATTAAAGCCTTTATTCTGAAACTAATAACAAGAAGGACTAACTGTCTCTCAACCTTTATAAGTTATCTCTCTCTTCATAAAGTATTATAACTTATCATATTCTCATTAGACCTCATCCTTTTAAGTTATTAGATTTCTGTGGTTTTTGAGATCATATGACCAGTTCACATGATCATATATAGCTCTATTACACTACTTAGTGTTACTACATACTATATCCCTTTTCATACTACAGCCTCACCTATTTCATTGTATATAATTGCATAATCTTTTCTATAGCTTTTATATAATTAGATACCTTCAGAATCACATCTAGTAGTATATCTAAATACTAACTGTTTATATGGCTGAGCAATGTAGCTTTCTGCTGATGAGATAGCTCATTATGCTATATTAGATAATCCTATAAAATTATCTAAGATTTGTCAGAAAACACCCTTGCAAGATGAAACATGAATGTTATATATCTGGATGTAAGGTCATACAATCCAACCCTAGACAAATAATGTGATTATATATAAGCAATGATGATCTCAGTGATTTCCCAAGACAAAAGAGGGATAGCTAGTAATTCTAGAGAAGGCTATACCCTCTATCATATAAATATAAAAGTCTCAGAAATGTTCATCAGAATAAGAGATAAAAGTAATATTCTCAAACTCTTTCTATAAGAATCTTTCTTATCTTCCTACAGGCTGAAAACCTCTTACAATGCAACAATGAATTTCAAACTACAGGATATCTCTATTAGAGTCTATAATCAGTGCTCTAATAATATCTGCTAACTATTATCTGAACTGCAGGATGTCATCTAATAGATGCTTCACCTAATTCCTATTAATAAAGTTTTAGGAGCTCAGAATAGCATCCTTTAAGCTATCTTATATAACTATAAGGCTGTAATAAAGCAGATGAGAGATGCTATTCATCATGAGAATATATAATTCATTCAGGTGAATAAGGAATTTATTATAAAGTTAGTGAATGATCTACATAACATCTGAATCTGAAATAATGCTCTTAAGAAGAAACTCATCAATACACACTGTAATTAGATGAACTTAGAATTGATCCTATATGACTAGATCTTCAATCTCTAATATTAGATAAGGAAATAATCTAATAGTTCCTTTCTGTTCATATAAATCACTAATAGACTAACTATTCTTATACTGGGTATTAGCACTCTAACTGAATATGATCTATCATTAGTGTAATATCCAGCATTGAATATAAAGACTTTTGATTTGAAAGGCAGACTATGAGTCATTGAACAGTGTGACAGGAATAGACAGGTAAAAATATATGTATATTTCAAACATAGGGGTCATATAGTAATAGGACTGTTTGCTGGTTCTTTTCATAAGAAACCTGCACAGCATATATATTAATAGCTAGCTACTAAGTGTGCACTACATGCACATTATCAGGCACACTATCAGGCACACTGTCAGGCCTAAGGTCCAAAATTTAAGGTCTGAGAGCATAGTTGATCTACATGTGACACATGATCTCCTTTGTGCATTACAACTACCTCCCCCTTTAGGAGCTGACCTCTAGTAGATTCTTGGATTTTCCATGTCATGGCTGAAGAATCAGGCTAATATGCAATGCATATTATAGAAGGTTCAGGCTGTTGTGCTTTGTAGAAGGTTTAAGCTATTGCACTTTATAGAAGATTTAAGCTATTATATTTGGTAGAAGGTTTAGACTGTTATGATCAGATAATTCTATATTTACAGGTTAATTATGTTATAGAAATTAGTGATTTTATTGCTAGGTAATTCAGTATATAATGTAGTTAATGTTTGTTTTCTATGATCAGGCATCTAGGTAATGTTAGGTGGATGATTTAGCATGCAACTATAAATATATATACTCTTTACTTTACTACATTCTTTTATTTCCTCTATTAAATGCTAGCATCATAATTTGATCTATCATCCTACTTATTATCTACTTTAGTATAATATCTTCTTATCTGAGTGTCTATGATACCTTCTACTAGTTTCTAAATGCTTTACACACTAGTTGTACTTTATTTTGAATTCTCTGACCTGAATGCACATTCACACAGTTAAATGATTATTTTGCTTTTTGCATGTTACAACTATATAATATTATCTGAGTATAATACATTACTTTTCTTTGCTTCTTCCATGTTGTTAAGATACCATGTCATAGAAATTACTAATAAATATACTTTAGTAATTCAAAATAAAAAATATTAATTTGAAATAGCCTTCCAAACTCCTACATCATCACATGTGTGCAGAGAGTATGTGCTATCAGGCTCTCTCTCCTCTTCTAACCTCCTTATGAGGCCAGCTACTCCTCTATGTGATGCTCCTTTATCCTAGGATCCTCAGACTCTATTATACCTCCCTCTAATCACACTCTCCTATTATGAAGATTCTCTTTTTATCTTCTTCTACAGCTTTCCTTCTGTGTGCATCCCTATATTATCTTTTACTATTACTATCTCTCTCTATATACTCAGTTATCTATTTGCTTCTATAGCTTCTATCATCTTAGTCTATCCTACTTCTACCCCTACTGTTCTGATGCCTATTATTTAGTTAGCTGGAGATTTTGTGCAGCTCACCATATAGACCCTGGAGAATAATAATAATAATAAGAATGAGGATGAGGATGAGAAGGATAAAAATGAAGATGATGATAATAATAATGATGATAAGAAGAAAAAGGAGGATAAATACTAAAAGAGGTTCATTAAGAGCCTATACTTACTGAAATAGTGTGAGAAGTGTGTTTGCTATCTAATCATAAAGGCTGACATGAAGGCATTTTATTACCCTTTTAAGAATCTACATGTAACTTACTATTTTTAGTGTGTATAGTATTATTATTACTATGAGATAGTGAGTTTTCCTGTAGTTAATTTGAAATAGGAAATTAATTACTAACTGTGCTGTAGGTTCCCATAAATGCATATGCAGATACTATAGAGTTAATTAATATAACTAAGTAATTAAATTGCTTTAAGAATCTATTAGACAAGCCTGAGTATGCTAGTGTAATGCAGCTACTTCCTAGAATTTAGTAGTAATAGAGTCAAGCAGCCATTTAATATAAGAAAGTGTTGGGAGAGGTAAAGAGATTATTTGATATTACTCTAATTCTTTACATAAATGCAATTATCCCATTTTGATGCACTTAATTGATTCTAACTTTAGTGGAAATAGCCTGCCCCTCTGGGCTAGACATAGTGTGCACTCCAGTTTTTTCTAGTGTTTTTTTGGTTTGTTTTTTATCTGCTACACCCCTTGAGGCTTTTAATATTAGTATGAAATAATAAGATTTTGATTTTCAGAAACTTATCCTTCCTCTTCTCCTCTTTCTATATATAGAGTAGTTATTACTTGGGTTGACAGCACTTCAGCTTCATCACCTTATAATTAAATTATACATTGAACTTGTTGATCAGATTCTATACATTCTCAAGATTTTCCATATTTTTCTAGGAATTCTCTACCTCTATTATATTTTTCCAGTGCACAAGATATTACTAGCTATTGAAATAATTACACTTCTCTAGAATTTCTTTAATCTCAAACTTCTTAACTTCATCTATCATTATTGATTCAGCCTTTAGAATTTCATCATGCCACACATGATACAGTTCAAGCAATGAGACATAAAAAATAGAATGTATATCTTTATATTATAATATAAGCTTCAGTCTGTATGCCTGTTTCCTCCACTTATTGATGATTTTGAAAGGGCCAAGTTGATGATAGTTGAGCTTTGAACTTAAATATAATATACTAATATTTTTTAAGTATAGTATGATCTAGTTCTTAACTGTAAAATACTTCTTCTTATAGTACTAATTATAGTATTTCTTCTATATTTTCTAGATCTTTAGAAGAGATTCTTATAGGTTATTTTATACTTCTCTTATACAGCATACATGTTCTGTTGCCTCCTGCACTTCTCCCCCTCCTATATTAATATCTAGTTTGATATTAAGACACAGTTCAGATCAGAAACCTATCAGTACTTCTACAGGAAATATCTTGAGAATACTATGTATAGAGGTATTATAGGAGAACTGCACTAGCAGTAACCATCTAGCTCAGTCATTCTAATAGAAGTTACAGTAAACATACAGATAGTACTTAAACATCTTATTCTACCTCTCAGTTTGACTATCTATTTGAGGGTGGAATGTAGTCATTAATCATTGACATGCTTTCAGGAGATAGTAAAGTGTTAATTAGTATTTATTGGAGCTGAATATCTCAACACAGTTCATTACCTAATAGTATAGGTACTCAAAAAATCTGGTGAAGATGTTGAATATCAGATTTATAAACTCTAGTACATTTATACCTTTATTAACTAATTTGTAAACTACATATTTAATTAATTTATTTATAAACACTATGATTGAATCATAGACCTTACTATTCTACTTAAATGGTAGGAGTTTGATGATGAAATCCATTATCATCATTTTAAAAGAAGAGGTAGAAATAGAAAGTAATTCTAATTGATTATATTCCTTGTAACAGTACATCTTAACTCATTAATAGATATTATAGGTATATATATATTTCTAAATATCCATTGTCATACCACACTAAAAGTATTTCCTTTAGACACACTCAAGAGTACACTTAACATCAAAATGTCCCTCTTGAGGATCATTATGATTCAATTTTATGATCTCATCCCTTATCACTTGATCTATAAGAATAAAAATATAACTCTTATAATAAAGTAGATCATCTCAGTTAGTTATCTAGTTTGAGTACTCAGTCTTATTCATTTCACCTACTTTCATCTTTCTGTGCACCTTAGTGTGCTCAGTGTCCTGAGCTTACATGTAGTACAGAAATTCCATGATGGGTTCAGCAAGAGAGAATTCATAGGCTATATCAGATTTTATAACTATATTAATTAATATTTATAGTACTAGATGAATTAGCCTTTCTATATCACCAGCAATGCATCTCTCATCTGCACACACATTTCAATATGCACAGGAAGTAAGTGCATCAATACAAATTGCATTTTCCTTATCATTTAATAGTTTTAAATGTACTATTATATTAATTATTTACTAACTGAGGTCTTTCAGCTGTATCTGCATATCTATATTCAGTGTTTAAAATATTCCTCAAAGAAGCTTTTTTTGAATTATTAATAATAGTATTCATCTTGAAGTATTTTCTTTATAGTCAGGGTAATAATTAGGCACATTTACAGGATTCTTCATCTCTAAATAGTACTCAATGGTAAAGTTAAATATGAAGAGTGTTTCCATTTATTATATCTGACATCTAACTAACTTCATTGTTATTATGAAATGTTATAGATTAGTATGATTAGATAAAATCATTATGAGGAAATATGCATCATGCAGGTAATAGTACTATTACTTGAATACTATAAGAATAATGAGGAATTCTTAATCATGCATATTATAGTTATACTTTACTGATGATAAGCCTCATAAATAATATACAACTAGATATTATTATCTATTATTTGAATGTAACTGTAAGAGGATTATACTCAGTGTGAAATCTAATACATTTAGCTCTACTTAGAGTTTCCAATTCAGATTGAAGTATATAAGAATTAGAGTCTTTATAAATATACTTTTTAACTCTTGAAAAGCTTTCTATACATTAGCATCAAGAAGAATCATCTTTTAGTTCTAGCTCTTTCATATTATATCTTTTGTGAGTATAGATAAGAGTTCTGCTTTTACTGCAAGTTTATTTATGAAATAGTAGTAAAAATTTATAAACTCTAGAAATATCTGAATGTTATAAATGCACTTGGGTTTCAGCTAGAAAAGAATAGTATTAATTTAGCTTTATTCTATCTTAATATCATTCATACTAATTATAAAGCTAAGGAAATGGATACAATTCACATGAAATGTATATTTACTAAGTTTCACATATAATTTGTAGGTGTATAGGCATTCCAGCATTATATGTACATGCTTGCAGTGCTCTTCCTCTAAGTTCAAATAGATGATAATGTCATTCAGATAGATAACACAGTAGATATCTAGAAGATCACTTAGAGTTTTATTAATATAAAATTGGAATATTACTAGTGCATTTATAAGTTCAAAGGGGATTACTTAGTATTCAAAATAGCTATAATACATTCAGAAAGCTGTTTTCCACTCATCACCTTTATATATATGTAATTAGTGATATACATCATAGAGATCTAACTGCAAGTAGACCTTTACACTAGCCAGTCTATTAATTATTTTACTGATCAAGGAGAGAGAATATCAGTTCTTTATGCTGATAGTATTAAGCTTGTAATAGTCTATATAAAGATATATAATTCCATCTTTTTTCAGGATAAAAAATATTAATGTACTTGCAGGGCTTTTTAATAAGTTTATCCATCCTTTTTCTAGACTAGATTTTAGGTATTCATGTAGTACCTCTAGTTCTTTAATAGAGAAATTATAGATTAATCAGTAGGAGGATTCTTTTCCAGATATCAAATCAATTAGATGATTATATTATGCATGTTCTGAGAGTAATTCTATTATAACTTCTAAGAAAATATCTTTATATTCATGATAGACTTCTAATATCACTAACTCTCTATCTAGAACTACACTAAATAGAGCAATTAGTTTATCCCCCTTTAGTTGATATAAATAGATAATATAAGCTATGCATTCAATTCTGACTACTACATCCACCTGTTTCATGGTGATGATCTCAATGTTATTAACATACAGTATATAGTATATCTAGTATAATTTTAATCATTAGATGTTAGAATCTACAGTTTTGAGTCAGAAGAATCTCAAGATAACATCATAGCCTTTTATATTCACTGCTTCAAAATGAAAACTCTGATTGCAAGAAAGTCCCTTCTTATTAATTATGCATACATATACCTTATATTAGTTATAGACTATGACCTGGTGTCCATTAATTACACTGATTCAGTATGAATCTTCACTATTCTTTTCAAAATGTACTTTTACTCATTTCTGGCTGATAAAATTTACTTTTATACTTAAGTTAATAAGTGCCTAGGTAATAGCTAATCCTTGAGGTGTTTCTAGCTATATCTTAATTATCATCACTTCTTTGCTGTATCTCCATCCCATTTCATTCACTCTCAGTATTACAGTAGTACTCAGCACTAAAGGATCTAGTTTTTTAACTCATACTTCTTCATGTACTTTTCAGGATGGAGTTCTCAGCAATCATCAGAGATATAACCTGATTTATTATAGTAAGAGCACTTAAAATGAGAAGTAAACTTAAGTTATAAGAATCAGCCTCTAAGTATACAGTTCAGAGATTTTTCTCTTTCAGACTTCATTTTTATCTGAGAATCAAAAGATTTCTTTCTATATAGTGGATTTACAGTGATTTCTTACTTGAATAAGAATAGTTTTTAATTCTTGCAATGCTACTCTACCTTATATAGAAATACCAGTATCTCTTTATAATTCTTAGAATCTTTCTTCACTAGATGCACATGAATCTGGATTTCCTCTTAGTAGTAGTTTATCAGATTGAAACTATGCTATTCCTCCTGGATCTTGTAGAGTAGGTATTTCTCTAGATTGAAGAGATATTTAGTGAAATCTCAGATAAATTAATTGTTCTATTATTATACATCTATGTATCTCTTAATTGATTATCATTAGAGTACATTCAGATTCATGAGATGTAGCTGTAATTACACATAGAGGTCTTCCCAGATGAGTAATAGATTCTCTGAGTTTACTTTATAATTTTTGTGAAAAGCATTCTATTAGTAGAGAGATTTCATAGCAAGCTTTTATATAGCATTCTAAATGTAATATTTTTTAATGATGTAGTAGTCTTCATTATATTTGAATTTCATTTTAATTTGAATGATGAAATTCTCAAGCTCTAATATATTTTTCTCTTAATATTTAGAGGAGGTATCAATCTTTGAATAGGTAGTTCAGTTAGATAACTAGGTCATTTCTATATAAGGCCTTTTTAAGATTTGATTTTGAGTTATGATCTTCTCCTGCATAATCAGCACAGCTACCTCTTAATTTATCAATTTATCTTATACTAGTTAATTCTCTAGTACCTTCATAACACATTCTGCCTTCTGAATTTTCCATTGCATCTATAGCTCTTCAATTCATACTTTAATTGCACATAGCTGTATAGCAGGTAGATGCAGATCTTTATTATCTAACCCTTCATCATCTACAGTTAATTTACAGTTAGATTTTTGTGGAGGATCCTGCAGAGGTTTAAGTTATAATTCATCATTACTAGTCTCTTACTACACAGAGAGGTCAGTGCACACTTAAGAGGTTCCTCTACAGTTATTTATAGTCTTTTCATGAGCTATCTTATTGTTGTTCATCTATTTCCAACAGACTGTTCACTTAGGGGTGAGCAAATAGAACTGTAATATTCAGTGTCAAATATAAAGGCTCTTGATTTGAAAGGTGGACTATGAGTTGTTGAACAGTGTGACAGGAATAGACAGGTAAAAATGTATGTATATTTCAAATATAGGGGTCATATAGTAATAGGATTGTTTGCTGGTTCTTTTCATAAGAAACCTGCACAGCATATATATTAATAGCTAGCTACTAAGTGTGCACCATGTGCATATTACCAGGCACACTGTCAGGCACACTGCTAGGCTCAAGGTTTAAAATCTGAGGTCTGAGGGCACAGTTGATCTACATGTGACATGCAGTCTTCTTTGTGTGTTATAATTAGGGTGAACAGCTAAGTAAAGGGATGATAATTGAAGAAATGAATCATCTACTTTGAGATATATCAAAACATCTGAGATGGCAAAACCCCTGACATATAATGAGCTGCATAAGAATGATGCAGCTGTGTAATGGGTCATCAAGATGAAAGCTCATTTTTGAAATAAGTAGAAGCTCATAGAAAAGAACCCTACAAGTTATTAGAAGACCTTTAGGGGCACTGACTTACTTTGTGGGAGTGCTAAAAACCTTTGGAAGAGTCTTGAGAAACTCTATTTGAATGATCCACTTAATTACTCTCTCCTTAAGTTATAGGAGGATTTTGCATACTAGATCATTAGGAACTTTGAAGAACTAAATGTTGATATAAAGTGCAATAAATGATTCATAGATCTTCATCAAATCAAGGACCTGATGTTATACTATGCTGACTTTAATAAATTATACAATGAGGTGATCCTACAACTCCTACCTCAGAACCTACTGAATTTCTTTATCATATTTATGTTTAATATCATAAAAAGTGAATGGAATCATTTGGATGTTCACCTGAAGACTGTTCAGGAGGCCTATGATGTTCTTTTTTGTTGAGAAACTGCCCTGAAGTACTTAAATTCAGTGAACTATACTTTCAGGAACATGCATGCTCCTGTGGTAGTACTACATGATTCTGACACCATGGATATCAATCTTAATGTGATTGTTGAAGCTCTGAATCCTCCAAAGAAAAACAGTTAAGTCTGAAAATCATGATGTAAGAGATATAAAGTCTATTTTCATTATAGTTGCCTGAATCATAGCATCCAGACTTGCCCCATAAATCCTAAGAATAAGGAAGTAAAAAACTCACAGGATTAATAAGTCCTGAGGCACTTGCTGATTGATTGTGAAAAGTCTCATAGATTTCTGAACTAAAGAACCTGCATGATCTACTGGATCCTATGAATGCAGAATGATGACTGATGGAACTGAGGAAGAAAGCTAAGAAGTTAGGGAAGCATTTAAATGTAGTTGGAGAGGAGTTACTAATATATTTAGATCTTATTAGAACTAACTGTATAGTGCTTGTCTGAGCTTTAGCTGATATAGGTACTTTCATGGTCTACATCAGAGATCATATCTCATGCTAATTACTGGAGGCCTCACACATGAAGGACCCTAAGTGGGTAAAACTTCCAGACAAAAAATGAATCCTCTTGCCTGCTCAAATCAAATTCCTCCTGCACTTTAGGGGATAGTCCTGTTGGATCTAAGCATATGAGCTTGCTAATATTGAATATGATCTCATCTTAGGATTAGATTGATTCAAATGATTTAATCTGAACATTAATTGGGTGACATACTACATGAGGTTAACAGATAGGAAGAAAAAGGTTCATGAAATTCTTCCTCATGATATGTGACATATATTTGATGCTTCTCAGGTTGAAGACCTCAATCTCATGATGTCCTATTAGATATATCAAATAGGCTATAAGGGTCATGTAGAGATGATATTATATATTATATAATAAAAGAATAAATCTAAGAAACTGCCTGCACCAATTAATTCTAGAGAGGAGAAATGTATGAAAGCCCTACTATCTAAGTATAATAATATCTTTTAAACTGCCTTGCTGCTAAAGTTACCACCTGAATGAGAATTCATTCATGAGATTAATATTAAGAACTTATAATTAATTAATATTAATGTATATTCTCTCTTGCAGGTGCATTTAGAAGAATAGTAATAGTAGATTAAAGAACTACTGAAATGAGGTCTCATATAACTCTCCTTAAGTCTATAGGAGTTTCTGGTGCTTTTTGTGAAGAAACCCTATAATAAATAGTGCATATGTATTGACTATTAGATACTCAACTTAGTTATAGAAAAGAATAGCTATCCCCTCTTGTGAATTCAGTAGCAGCTTAACATCATAAATGATGTAAAATATCTCATAAAGATCAATTTTTTATCTGGCTTCTATTAAGTTCACATGAGAGAGATATCTATTCTGAAGACCACCTTTAATACTCAATGAGGTAAATTTAAGTGAATTATACTACTAATGAGTCTTACAAATACATCTATCACATTTCAGACAATAATGAATATCATCCTGTGAGAAAGAAATAACTATTAATATCTAGTATATCTGAATGACATTCTGATTTTTTCCAACTCATATGAAGAGTATCTCAAGTATGTTGAATATATTCTCTTGACACTGAAGGTATATAAGCTCTATATGAAACCCTTAAAATGTCAATTTAGGATGTAGGAAATAGAGTTTATAAGTCATATTATTAGGGGAGAGAAGATCAGATCCTTGCTCAAGAAAATTAAAGTGATTTTAAATTAGCTGAGACTACAGAATGTTCATTATATCAGATAGTTCTTAGATCTCATATCTTATTATTATCACTTCATGAAGGGGTTTGTTGCTCTGGCAGCCTCTCTATTAGATTTATTGAAGGAAATGAATGAGCTATTATATAAAAAGAAATTTCAATTAATAGTTTAAAATGTATTATATGAGAAGGCCTTCATTAGACTGTGTGAATGTATGATAACCTCACCTGTCCTCATACAGCTGAACTGGATAAAAGCTTTCACAATTAAGATAGACACCTCTGAGTGGGCAATTAGGTGCATCCTGTTACAAGAAGGTCTGAATGGGAAACTCCACCTAGTAGTATATAACAGATAGAAGCTCTTGGGTGCAGAACTGAACTATCTAATACATAAAAAAAAACTTCTTATGATATAGCATGCTCTGCACATATGGCACTAATACATTGAAAACAATTAGTAGATGATGGTAGTCACAGATCACAAAAGCCTCATATATCTTTATATTATGAAATATTTATTGAAGCATCTCACACAATGAGTATCTGAGTTCTAAGAATATAACATCCTTCTCAAATATTACAAGGAAATAGAAGTAGTTATTCTTAATACTATTAGTTATAGATTTAACTTTATGAGAGAAAGTCCTATAAATTTTGTACAGGGAGAAATCATTCTAAATACCATTAAGAGTTTAGATAAAATGAAATAGTATAAGGCTATACTCAAACAACTTAGTGTAAATAAGAAACTGAAGGACCTAAAGCTTGCATATATCATTAAGAAAATATGTGATCTCATGAAGCTGAGAAAATTAGAGGATGATATTATACTATATTATAATCTTAAGTATACTAAGACTCTCTATTTTAAGTCTTCATTTCACTAAGACTTAGTTACTTAATTATATTATAAGTTCAGACATTTTGAGAGTCCCAGCCTGCTGAGTATCTTACAAATACATGCCTACTAGCCAGGCATGAAAAATGATGTCTAAAATTTCACAAAGTAATATTTAAACTACCAGATGATATAGAGCTCTAAGTCAAAGCTAGAGCATAAAGAAGCATAATATCAGATTAATAATATAATTTAGTCTTTTAAATGTTGGGGGATCAATCTCATTAGCATTCTTCCTCACATGCTGAATGGAAATCACTAAATTATCACAGCCATTAATTATATAATTAGCTGGCCTCTGGCAAAGGCTATTCTCAATATGATAGAG
This sequence comes from Emmonsiellopsis sp. PD_33, assembly GCA_032988165.1. Classification (NCBI taxonomy): domain Eukaryota; kingdom Fungi; phylum Ascomycota; class Eurotiomycetes; order Onygenales; family Ajellomycetaceae; genus Emmonsiellopsis; species Emmonsiellopsis sp. PD_33. The sequence goes on from JANTQF010000249.1 coordinate 49,654, forward strand.
GAAATAATTACCCAGTTTTTATATAAAGATATTTACACAAACTATAGCATATCATGAGAAATTCTGATAGATAATAAGATAAATCTAGTAGGAGAGGGTGTCAGGCACTTTATAGTATAACTGCAGATAAAGCACTGTATAATAATACCTTACTACCTGCATACTAATGAAAAGGTGGAGAGACTGAATGAGATTCTGAGTCAGATGCTAATGAAATATCTTATGAGAAAACTAATAAGATTATAAGATGAATATTTTCTACAGACACTTTTCATAACATAAATTTATTAATACTCTATCATAAAGTATTTATCATTCTATCTTTTGTACAGCCTGCAGCCTTGCATCCTAAAGGATGCATCTGATTCAGTGGGAGAGGATCTAGTAATAGATGATGCTGAGCTAAGAATAAAAGCTATTATAAATATATAGGCTCAGATAAATAAGTTGCTGTTTAATTGTATAATTCATTCAAAAAGAATTAGAAATTCTCTTGTGATGAAGAGTAGTATTAAAGAAGAATAATAAGTCCTCATTCAAAATGAGGAGTCTAAAGAATTTCAGCTAAGGTAGTTTAAGCTATATTAGATGATAAAAGCTCACCTACTTGACACATACACACTTAAGGAACTAGGGAGTCAAGTCCTATAACATCTCATTAATGGCTCACAACTAGTGGAGACTGAAATAGATAATTCTGAGGAATTATAATTATTCATAGTGATATTATCTGTACTAAAGAAAAAGGGCATTATGATTGAGAAGCCCTTAAAGGTCAGAGAAATCATCAATGTATATAAATCAGATAATATTACTTACTTGAAGCTTTTAACTATCATATGAAAGAAATGAGAGGCCTTGGAAGCTACAGGGCATCTACATGAACTAATAAGTAATGAAATAATAGCAGGCTGCATGATCCTCAGATGCTGCTAGTACTAGAGAGGAGGCTGGAAAAAACAAAAAGAAAAATATAATCAACTTACATGTAAGTTAAATCATAAGAAATAGAATCTAAAGAGAGATTCAATTATTTATATCAGTTTATTTATGGAATTGATGGAGGATGAATCTTTAGAAGTATCAGCAGATATACTAAATTAAATTAATGAAGCTTAAGAAGATGTCTGAGAGTCAGATAAGATTAGTTTCTTAGAATCATTTATTATAGTGATTTAAACTGATAGAGTTATATGATAGTATAATCATATGAGATGAGAAACAGACATGTAAATGTATACTCTTCATTAAATTTAGTTATTTTATCATTATTTTGTTTCTGTAATTTCCTTTGTATGGGTATGGTATTTTTTTTCAAATGATTAGTAAAAGTCACATGAGTTAGAAAGGGGAAACTAGAAAATATGATCTTATATTTTTAAACTGTGAAACTATAGGGGCTATTCCCCAGAAATCTAACTACATACATGAAAAACAAGATAAGGATTTAAAAATCATAGAAAAATTTTTTTTTTTTTCATTTTTTTATTTTTTTTTTAGTGAGAGGAGTAATCATACAAGCTTAAAGCTCAGAGGTCTTGAGGATCTCATAATGATGCTTGAGCATATAAATGATATTCTCTATCTCAGTTAGAATGTGAGTAACCTTCTGTGTATTAAAGATAAGAAGGTACTCAAATAGGATAATATACTTATTCTATAAGATCCTGTGAGAGGATCTCTCTCTTTAATTATAGAAACATGGGAAAATTCCCGTAAAATGCACTGTCACATGACCTCACATGATGTCACGTGCACCCCACCAAAAATCTCAGGGAGAGTTGGGGGTGGGGGGTTGTAGGGG